>JAOTQJ010015071.1:0-17503 GCA_025642045.1 Solanum sejunctum | reverse complement strand
ATTTCCTTTTCTTGTTCAAACAGATATGTAGGTGAAAAGCAAGATATGTCGATGAAAAAGCAAGAATTTCAACTGCATACTCAACACTCAAAATAAGATTAGTATGCAGTCTAAGTTTATTGCAGTCAAGAAAGTAGTAAACAGAGAATAGAGAAGATTTTAGAGGATATCACCTGGAAGTTGTCGGAGAATGTGACTGGAAATTGCACCGAAAACTTAGGTATATGGGTTTCAACCATTGGATACTTTCAACCATGGTGTCCAATCTTCCTTTTTACCTAAAGTACATGTTTCAAAGTTGATTTTACTTATGTGTCTTCTCTTATGAATTTGACTATGAACAATGTTGGGATTTTGTGAAAGTGTGACTGTTTATCTATTTTTTGAGCTATGAATCTTAGATCTATCTTGAGATTTGATGAAGGGTTTTGATGTATGTTACATGAGAGTATTATCAAGTATTGGTGGGTGATTTTACATTAAGTTTTCTTGCATGATTTCACTCTTTAATTGGATGATTTTATACTAGCATTACACACCCACCAAGTGTTTAATAAAATGTGCAGTTAATGTATCTTGAGTTGTTGAAAGCCTAATGCTTGGCATATGAGTTAAGTGACTTTATGATGCTGAAAGGGTGATATGTATGCGTTGATTCACTAAGAAATGTCTATTATGTTGTGAGTGGACCATGGCCAATTAAAGAGTGATGCCACAATCGCCTTGGGGGGGGGGGGGGTAAGTCATCAACCAATTGAGCGGTTGGTACCTCAATCGCCTAGGATGGGGGTGGTAAGTTATCAACCAATTAAGGGGTTGGTACCTTAAATACCTTGGATGGGGTGGTAAGCCATCAACGAATTGAGGGGTTGGTACCTCAATCACATCTAAGAGGTAGTCACCTTAGATTCCAAGTACTAAGTTGCTTGGTCTATGATGATAGTCTATTCATAAATATATAATATGTCCTATATAATTATGTTTTACTCCTAGCATCATTCATACATGACATATTTTTACTATGCTTTCCATTGCTTATAATATTGTATTTTGTCAATGTTGCCTATCTCTTGTTGTATTGCATCATACATACTTAGTATATTCAAACATACTAACGCATACTCTATGCCTATAAGATATTACCACGTAGGAACTGGAGTTCCTATTGATTCTCCTCCACATGGCTAGACGGATTGTTCAAGTTAGCTTTTGGTGAGTCCTCAAGTCTGGGGACAATATCTATCTTCTCTTATGCTTATGTTTAGACTATATCTTGTAAATTAGAATTATCTATTGTCATTATTATGAGGGTGATCTCGGTTGCTTATATTGGCTCCCACTACATTCCATGTTTAGAAGTATTGTTGTACAAGTATGTAATGATGCTATAAGCGTGACTCTATTGATGTTTTATGAAATAAAGGTTTTTCCTTTGTCTCTATGCCCTTATTTCTATTCTTTTATTATATGTAATTGCTTCCGCGATCAAAGATGTATAATGATATGTTAAGAGGCTTGCTTGGACTTTTTTTGGGTTCCCCATGCACCGTGTTACATCTAGTCCCTAGGTTAGGTCGTGACACTAATGTTACTTTTGAAGAAAAATGATGATTCTCTTAGAATTTGCACTGATTTCTAGCAACTTAATAAAGTCACCATAAAGAACAAGTACCCTCTACCAAGGATTGATGACCTTCTGATCAACTTCAAGGGCTAGTCACTTTTCTAAGATTGATATTTGGTTCGGGTATCACCAAGTGAAAGTGAGGGAGTGTGGCATTTCTAAGATGGCTTTCCGGACTAGGTATGGGCACTTTGAGTTTGTGGTTATGTCCTTTCGGTTGATTAATGCACCAACTATATTTATGGATCTCATGAATAGGGTCTTTAAACCCTACCTTGACTTGTTTGTGGTCGTTTCTATTGATGATATCTTGATTTATTCCCATACTGAGGAGGAGCATGTGAATCACTTGAGGATAGTGTTGCAAATCTTTACGGAGAAGAGGTTGTGTACAAAATGTGAAAAGAGTTTTGGTTGAAATAGGTTGCATTTTTGGGGCATGTGGTGTTTGGTGATGGTATTAAGGTGGATCCTAAGAAGACGAAGGTGATTAGAAATTGGCCAAGACCTTTGACTCTATCAAACATTAGGAGCTTTTTGGGTTTGGTGGATTATTACCGGAGGTTTGTAAATGGCTTTTCTTCTATTCCTTCCCCTATGACTAAGTTGACCTAAAAGAAGACAAAAGTTTGTTTTGACCAATGAATGTGAAAAGAGTTTTCAAACCTTGAAAGATAAGCTTGTCTCTACTCCTATTTTGTCCTTACCGAAAGGGTTAGAGGGGTTTGTGGTTTATTGCGATGCTTTTAAAATTGGTTTGGGGTGTGTGTTGATGTAAAATGGTAAGGTGATAGCATATGCCTCTAGACAACTTAGGTGCTTGACAAGAATTATGCCACCCATGACCTTGAGTTGCCGGCTGTGGTGTTTGCTTTGGAAATTTGGTGTCATTACTTGTATGGGGTCCATGTTGATGTGTTTACTGATCATAAGAGTCTCGAATATGTGTTCACCTAAAAGAATCGTAACTTGAGACAAAGAAGGTAGTTAGGGCTCCTTAAGGATTATGACATGAGTGTGTATTATCATGCTGGCAAAGCTAATGTTGTGGCTGATGCTCTAAGTAGAGTGTCCATGGGTAGCCTAGCTCTCATTGATAATGGTGGCAAAGAAGTGGCTAGAGATTTTCACCGGTTGGCTAGGTTGGGTGCTAGGTTTGATAAAGTTGATAATGGTGGTGTGGTGGTGGTTGACTGTTCTAAAATCTTCTTTGATTGAGGAGGTAAAGTCAAAACAAGACCTTTATCCTTCTTTGTTGGAGTTGAAAGCCTTAGTAGAAGGTGCTAAAGTGGAGTTTTTCTCCCAAGGGAGAGATGGTACCATTAGGTACAAAGGTAGATTGTGTGTATCTAATGTTGATGACTTGAGGGAGTTGATTTTGAAAGAGGCTCAGGATTCATTATATTCTATTCTTTTCGATTCCACCAGAGTAAATAATGATTATAGGGAAGTACCATAGTGAGGTTGGTGATTGGATTTACTTGAACATCTCATTCACGAAAAGCATGGTCCAGTTTGGGTAAATTGAACCTAAGATTTGTGGGTCCTTAAAGAGTTTTGAGAAGAATAGGTAAGGTTGCCTATGAGTTGGAGTTGCCTATGGATATGGACATGGTTCATTCGGTCTTCCATATGTCGATGTTGAGGAAGTGTGTAGGTGAACCAAGTGATATAGTTCCCTTAGAAGTTGTGGGTGTTGTGGGAGATAGTTTGACCTATGACGAGGTCCCGGTTGAGATATTGGGTAGACAAGCGAAGAGGTTGAGGGACAAAGGTGTAGCATCCCTCAAGGTTCTTTTGAAAAATAAATAAGTCAGAAGCGTCACTTGGGGAACCGGAGCAGACTTGAAAAGCTATATCCATAGACTTTAATTCTGTTCAAGCTTAAGATAACAAATTAAGTCTATCTCTGATTTAAAGTCCTAAGTTTCAGGCCTCATATCATGTTGCATGCATTCCTTATTATGGTAATAAGTTTATGGTGATTTTGGCTTTCATGTTGAGATTTTTGAAAAAAAAAATGACGTTTAAGTGTAATTGTTGCATTCATATCAGGCTAAAATCTTCACGATTACTTCTTTTATACATGTCCTTTGGCATGGGGATGAATATTCTCAAGGGGGAGATATTGAAACGCCCCAAAAATGTTCTTCAAAAATATCCATAATCATAATTTCCATATATCTCGAAATCCATGCGTGATATCAAAAATCTGACTTCATATTCTTAATTAGGGAGCAAAATTGAGTGGAAAATGAGTATAACCCAGATTTTAGAAGACCCATAGCAAAAATGATTTGCACAAAATGTTTGGAACCAGTAGCGGTGTGCGATGGCTCCACAATGCAGACCCATCACGGGGCAATTGTTAGCACTTCCTTAATTTTTTATTTTGGCCTAAGGGCATTTGGGTCATGGCCCCATGCCCACTTATGCATGAAAACACCTATACTCAGTCATTTTTCAACTTCATATCACTCAAAAATCCTCTCTAAATACTCTCAACCATTTTATCAAAACTCTCATCCAAGCTCAAGTGTCTCAAGCTTAATTTCGGATCTCAAGAACTCCATTCAAGTTTCAAGTGTCCTTCAAGTCTACATCAAGAAACCCAAGTTTAAGAAATGTGGGTTTCATCTGGTGGGTCCTTTCACCCATAGAGCCCAACCTTCCTATTTATCAAAATTGCATGATTTCAAGTTCTATTTCTTATGGGTATCTATTATTATGAAATATGAGCATGAAATATGTTGGGATTTAGTCAAATATTGTTGATTATACATGATTATCTATTTTGAGCTTATACTATGAATAAATCTCTATCTATTGAGACTATACATGATTCAAGCTATGAAATCTATGAACTATTGTGAAGTTTTGATATGATTTACAAGTTACCCATGATGGAGTTTTACCATGATGTTGGTGGGCTGATTTACATGACTTTAAGATGCATTGATTTCACTATTTCATGATCCATACTCTTGTATTTTGCATGATTTGAATATGTATTCATATGTACCCACCAAGTGTTTGATGAAATGTCAAGTCAAGAATTCTCAATTTATTTAAATGTTTTACAAGTCAAGTGACTTCATAATGACTATGGGCTTTCATGTATGTTATGAATTCATGATATTATCTATGATATGCAAGTATTAAGTTAACCCCTATTTTCAAGATTTTACCTCTTGTGAGTCATTCATGTTAAAACAAGGGTTCATGTATTATTGTTATACTCTCATATTTCAAGTTAGGCTCATCATTAGAGATCAAGCATGTTTAAAAGCTACTTATGTCATGTTTTCATATTTCTCACAACTTATTAAAGTTATAATTATTTCAAGTTTTTTCGTGGGATTAGACTTAGCACCGATAGATTGGATGTCGATGTGGATTATCTTCAAGGGTCATACTCCTTTTCCTAAACTATGTGCTAACATAGGATTATACTTTATCATTGTTGTACTAGTGGATCCATTTAGTACACTTTATCATGAAACCCACCCCGAAATAGAAAAGGTTCTCATAAGGTGGGTTACTTCTCCGAAATAGGATAGGCTCTTATATGGTTTACCTTGACAAGTAGACTGCCTCCTTGCCGATAAGCGGTAATCATCGGGATTCCAAGTTCTAGCTTGCTTGGTGTTATTCTTTGTCGGTTAAGGTCTCCTCCCACACATATATTATGTTCTATGCAAGTTGAAGGTTTTACAATATGTTTTACTTTAAGCATTAACCATACATGCGATATTGAGATCTCATTTATCTATTGCCTATTATTATACATTTTGACTATATTGGCTTATGTTTGTTGTATTGCATCCTACATACTTAGTACATTCAAACGTACTAACAGATACTTTATGCTTACATGATATCACCATGTAGGGACCGAAGCTCCTCTTGATCATTCTCCATGTGGCTAGTGAGATTCTTTGAAGACAAGCCTTGCTGAGTCCTCAAGTCCGAGGACGCTATCTTTACTACTCTTCCTAATTGAGACTTCTTGTATTGAACTCTTGTTATTATGAAGGTGAGCCTGAAAAGTGTCTTACCCCTCCCCCCCTCCCCCCTCATTCTATGTTTAGAGGTGTTGTTGAAATATTGTGATGTATTTATGCTATAAGCTTGACTCTTTATGATTTATGATTATCAAGGACTTCCCTTAGTCCCGCTTCCCTTTTTATATTATTTCTTATTCTTGTTTACTTTGCTTCCGCGACCAAGAATGTGTGATTGATATGTTAAGATGCTTATTTGGGTCCCTTTGGGTTCCCATTCACCCTGTCACGTCTAGGCCCTAGGCTTGGGTCGTGAAAGCCAAGATACTTCCCGGGCTCACCCTCATGATAACAAATGTTTGACATAAAGTAGTTTCAACATAGTAAGAGTAACTTACATATTGTCCTCGAAGTTGAGGACTCATAAATGCTTTCTCTGAAGTACCGAATTAGCCATGTGGGGAAGATGATCAAAAGGAATTCTGGTCTCTACATGGTAATATCATGTAGGCATAGAGTATGCATTAGTGCGTTTGAATGTACTAAGTATATGGGGTGCAATGCAACAAAGACATAAGTAAATATATTCAAAATACATAATCATAATCAACGAATATATAAGCTCGATATGGCATGCATGATCAATGCTTGTAATATAACATGCTTGTAAATTATTCAACTTGCATAATATATCATACATATGTGGGAAGAGATCTCAATCGACATAGACCAAGCAGATAAAACTTGGACTCTAAGGCCTAATACCCCCTCGATTCAAGTGACTGGGCATGATAACCCCAACAAAGTGTAGTCTACTTGCCAAGGTAAACCAACCATGATAACATGAACTATATGGATCCACTAGTATAGCAAAGGCAATAATCATAATATTATGGTGGCACATAGTTTAGAAACTAAAGACTTTATATAAGGACCCCTTGAGTCGAGCCCCCATCTTAAGCCTCAATCGGTGCTAAGTCAAATCCCACGAAATACTTGAAATAATCATATTTTAATTATAACATAAATAGCTTGTAAGAACATGACTTGAGTAGCTCATAAACATGCTTGACCTCTAGTAGTGAGCCTAACTTGAACATGAGTGTAGATCATAATCATACATGAACCCTTGCTTTAACATGAATAGCTCACAAGAGGTAAAAAAAAAACTTGAAATAAGGCTACTCTTGATACTTGTAAAATCATAGATACTTTTCATGAATTCAATACATGCTTGAAATCCCTTAAT
Organism: Solanum sejunctum; assembly: GCA_025642045.1. Taxonomy (NCBI): domain Eukaryota; kingdom Viridiplantae; phylum Streptophyta; class Magnoliopsida; order Solanales; family Solanaceae; genus Solanum; species Solanum sejunctum. The sequence goes on along the minus strand of JAOTQJ010015071.1, from coordinate 10,626 downwards.
CATCATGAAGCCACTTGACTTGTAAATCATGTAAACAACTTGAGAATTCTTGTTATTTAATTTCCTCAAACACATGGTGGGGGCATGATACTTGCTCAAAATCATGCAATTCAAGAGTGACACAAGATAAGTAAACTCAATGCAACTCAATCCACCAACATGGTAATAAAAAACTATTTTTAGGTGTCTTGAAATCTATCACAAAAGCTCATAATAGTTCATAGTTTCATAGCTCAAATCATGCATAGTCTCAATAGACAAAATCAATTCATGGAGTATGATTGAAATAGATATACATGTATAATCATTCAATACTTGATAAACCCCAACATAATTCATGTTTCTATTTCATAATAAAAGATACTCGTAAGTAATACAACTTGAAAACATGCAACTTTCATAAAAAGAGAAGGTTAAGCTCCATGGGTGAAAGGACTCATGGATGAAAATTCATATATCTTAAACCTTGAATTCCTTGAAATGAACTTAAAGTAGACTTAGAGCTTGAAATGAGTCCTTGAGTTCCAAAATTGAGCTTGAAATCCTTAGATTTGAATGAGAGATTTGATAAAGTCTTAGAGAGGTTTTAGAGATGGTTTTATGAGCTATAGAGTTGAAAAATGACTAAGTATGGGAGATTTCACGTTTAAATGGGCATGGGGCTATGACCCCAATGCACTTGGATGAAATAAAAAAAAGAAAAAATATTTTACACTGGTCCGCACCCCAGGCGTGTCGTGGCCTGGGCGCTGACAGACAATGGATAAGGAAAATTAGCGAAAATTATTTTTTGCTATGAATTTTCTAATGTTCAGGTTATACTAATTTCTCACTCAATTTTGTCCTCTGATCGAGAATATGAAGTTGAATTTTTTAAATCACACAAATATTTTAAGATATATGAGAATTATAATTATGGGGCATTCTGAAGCACACGAGGGGTGTTTCAAGGAGACTCGAGGTGTTTAGAAAATGTTCACTTCTTTAATTATCTACCTTGTACGATAGAGTATACTTTAAGGTTTCCTCCTCTAATGATTGTTATTTGCGATTTCAAAAAAAATGCCTCTAAAAAGAGCATCAATGCAAAGGGAAGTCAATGTTGATGATGCACAAGCCCCTCAAGTGCCAAATGACCCATTAGATGATCAAGTGACCAATACTGAGTTTTGAACCGCTATCTTCATGTTTACGAAGCTATGACTACTCAAGTGAACAAAGGTATGGTGGATCCTCCTAATGTTGATTCAGCGGCCTCAAGGGTTAGGAACTTTACAAGGATGAACTCTCTCGAGTTCCATTGGTCTAAAGCAGACGAGGATCCACAAGACTTTGTTGATGAGGTATATAAGATCGTGACTATTATGGGTGTGTCATCGGAGGAAAAAGTAGAGTTAGCGGCCTATCAACTCATGGGTGTTGCACAAGTATAATACAATCAATGGAAGACAAAGAGTTAAAGATGGTCTTATAGGTTGGGGAAAAGTTTAAGATTGATTTTCTTGACCGCTTCTTTGCACTTGAATTGACGGAGGTGAAGATGATAGAATTTATTAATCTAAAGCAAGGTAACATGAGTGCGAAGGAGTGTGACCACAAGTTTATGAAGTTGTCTAAGAATTCTCCTATGTTGGTGGCTGACTCTCAAGCTTGTATGAGCAAATTCACTTCTAGAGTTTTGGACTTGGCTGTGAAGGAATCTAGGACCACTATGTTTATCAAAGAAATGGACATTTCTAGATTGATGACCTATGCCGAATAAATAAAAAAGGAGAAACTCAACGAAAGGAGAGTCATGGAGTCCAAAGGGCTCGATTTTATGGTGGCTTCTCATAACAAAGGTCAGATAGCGATAATTGTCATTTTGAACAAGGCCGAACATTCTCCAATCAAGGTTCTTCACAAGCTTCGAGCCAAAACTTTAATAAAGAGAGGGTGTTTAATTCTAAGTCACAAGATAGCGGTGCTAGTAGATCTGATTTTCCTACATGTCCCAAGTGTGGAGGACCCATGGAGGTAAATATTTGGTTGGTACAGATGCTTGCTACGGGGGTGATAAGTATTGACACCTAATTTTGGCCCTCTACATTATAAATTAGTCATCGAACTTTTTTTAATTTCAAATAATTTAAAGTCATTAGTTTTTATAAAATTCAAATATGTTCAAGTATATTTTTAGGCGATTTTGTCATTTTTATAATTTTCTAATACTGTATACATATTTCTATATATTCAAATTATATATATTGATACTACTTTTTATTATTATTCTAAAATCATCATAAAAAGATTTTGTTTTTAACTAAATATTTTCTTAATTACTTTAGTTTCATATAGATTATTTTGAGCTAACTAGTTTATGTCAAAGTTAATTATTTTATGCTGTTAAAGTTAAGAAGCTTGTTAATTAATTAATAATAGTTCATCTTGTTTAATTCTTAATTCGTTAGTGACCCAATTTGACTATGTCTTAAACTATGGTTGGCCAAAATTGCAATCCATATGGCTATTTCCTAATGTGAAATTTAACAATTGTTTCAAGATTTTGAAGGCCAATTTCTTGAAAATTTCAGCCCATTTTCTTTATTCACAACAGCAATCAGCCCAACCCAATACACACCAACACAAATGACCTCTCACCCTCAGTCGTCTCCTTCAACCAGATGACCCCAACGAAGCTCACCGAACCAGCAGCTTCTCCATCCAAACATCGTCGCCTCTTCATTCCTTATCCTTCCCAATTTATTTGGATGGTTGTTTTACATTTTGTCTTTTCATATTGTATTTTCTTATGTTGTATCATATTGTACTGTATTATTTTAATGAATACAACATTTGAATAGATTGTATTATTTTCTGATGTAATATAATATCAGATATTTATAAGTTGAATGACAAACCTATAATAAACTATAGAGTATGAGGTAGAACTATTATAAAAAAGAAAAATAAATAATAAAATAAAATTATTAAATAATAAGCAAAAATAAGATCAGAATGAAATATTAAGATAACGATGCGATCACATCAAATCAATCGTCACACAAAAAGTATTTCCACTATTACCTAAGATGAACTTAAACGATACGAGAATATTATCTATGGGTAACACCCATCAAAACAAGGTATCCGTACGAATGTTGACCAAGAATAGTCTAGGCATTGTCATCGTGCTCTTTATTCATTCGCTGTCTCAATTAGACGCTCTCACTCCAAATCCATGGGGAGATTTGTTAATTCGTGCATTTCAGCTCGTCCTAACCTTACTGGTAAGATTTCATCTGAAATTCAAATTCAAAACCCCCACTTCTTATTCTAGATTTCTCCCCTTGAATTTGAAGCCTATTTCTATGTAAATCCTCTTTCCCCTTTCACAGTGCGGTGGATTTCTAACCCAACAATGGATTCTAACCTTGGATTTTGCTCATAAAAACACATATTGAAGTCGAAAAAAAGGCTAAGAAGAATATTCTCACAACTTTAAATTCACGAAAGTCTGAGTCATATTTTTACTTCCTTTCTATTCGTTATTTATCAGAGTATACCAGAGTTACCGCTTTGATGGTGAAAGCTTGTTGATTCCTAGCTCATCATCATCCCAAGTGTTGCTCTAAGAAAGACAACTTCATTTACTATATTTTTCTGATTCAGTATCATGTGTTATATATTCTAGATTTGGTTTTGATCTTATTATTAGGTAGGAGTGGCAAACTAGTGGGTTGAGTCGGATATAAGTTAATTAAATATGAGTTAAGTAAAAATGGATAAAATACTCAATTTGACTCATATTTTAAATAGATAAAAATGAGTTACTCAAAAGGATAATATGAATAAATATGGATACCCATATTATAATATGGATCATGTTAAATATTTAAAAAATAAATCATTTTAGTCATTCCTCACTCCTTACCCCTCCATCTTGATCCTTGAGGGCCCACTATACAAAATAAAATGTAAAAGAAAATTTAATTAAAAGAATTAAAATTTTTACCCCCAGCCAAAGCTCCCTACTCCTCTCACCCCACCTCGCTGAAGAAGAAAAAAAAGGCTTTCGCGTAGGTTCTCCTGAACCGTTACTTTATTATAATTTAAACTTCTTTACTCCCCCAAAAAGTATTTTTTTACCTTTAACTCCCGCTCCCACCTCCCGAGTGTCTCCTAACCTGGTCCCTATCAAAAAAAATGTATTTGGTAAATAAATATAATATATATAATTTTTTTTTACAATTCCATCCCTACCCCTAAATAGGAGTGTGCGGAAATCAAACCGATCGATAAAAGTATTATTGGTTTATTATTATTGGGTTATTAGGTTATCGGAGTTTTAATGATTTAAAAAAAATTATTGGGTTATCGATCTAATATTAATTTTTACTGTTGAGTTATCGATATAATAATTTACTATTTTATGCCTTCGTAAATATTAGATATTAGTAATTTAACAGTAATGAGATACTATAGCAGTACTTTATCTATTTTAATTTTTACCATATTTAAATGATTAGTTATCCATTTTAGTATTTAGAGCCTATTGGCTTGGCTTAAAAGCTGGTCAAACCTTCTTTTAAGTTCTTTTAAGCTTATAAAAGTGTTTGACAATTTTCAAAATAGTTTTTTTTAAAAAAAAAAATACTTAAAATAAGTTAACAATTAAAAGCAGCACTCCCCCAACTTTTTATTTTTTAGCTTAAAAGTTGTTATAGTTTGACCAAAAAAATTACCTATTTACCCTAAATATTTTCATATTCCCAAAAATATCTATACCTATTTAAACACTTCCATTTGTATCAAACCTTTTAATATTGAAAAATAAATGTATGTTTATTTATATATATTGTCCTTCTTTCACTGTTGCTTTAATAAATAATTTATAATAGTAAGAGAATGTGAATGATAAATAATTATTATTCATGAATGTAATTAAAAAATATCTTAAATTGTTTATATGAAATAAGAAGTGGCGTGCATGCCATTAGAAAGAATAAGCATTATTGGTTAGTTAAATGTTGGAAGTTTCTTGAGAGAGCAAGAGAAAATTAGAATAGTTTGTACATTTTGACAATTGAATATCTCAATCACGTTTCAATTTCGATCATGAAAAAAGGGCATCTTAAACCTTTCATGTGATCTATTCAAATTATATATTTTAAAAATTAAAAATAAATTTATGTATATAAAATTTACTTAAATAATAATATTAAATATTGAATCAAAATATAAATTTATTTTACTTTTTTTTATTTTTTAGACAGAAAAATCTTAAAATAATCAATTTTTATAATGTTAACAACTGAAAGGTATTTCAGACATTTTTAATTAAAAAGTGTTCGACAGCACGTATGTGCCAAACACATCAATAATTTTTTTCAGCTACAACACTTTTATCCAAACATATAAGTGCTTATTTTTCAAATAAATTTCAGCACTTTAAAAAGTGCTTCTGAAATACTTTTTTTAAAAGTTACAATTTTTCAGCTAAGCCAAACGGGCTCTTAGTCTTTAGTCTTTACTCTTTCGTACTCTGTTTGCTTTTACTAAGAGAAATTTTCATTATCATTCTTATCAGGTAAATCAAAAATCGAATCATTAAGACTTATAACCGATAAATAAAAAATCGATAAAATTATTTTACTAGTTTGCTATTGATTTAGCATATTTAAAAATAAAAAATTGATAAATCGAACCAATAATGTATAAAATTGAATTGACCGATCCATATCCCTACCCTCAAATGTTAAAAAAAAATATTTTTTCCCCTTCTGAATAAAAAGTTAATTTAATTTTTAAAAAATTCAAAAAAATTTACTTACCTTCAGCCACCCCCAACTTCTTCCAATAAAAAATTAATTTACATTATGAATGAGCCTCTTTTACCTATATTATCCATTAAATTATTCATTTTTAAATAGGTAAACATGAGCTTTACCCATTTTAAAATAATGACGATGAATCAAGTTATAGAGTTTCTTTCGCCAACATGAGTTGTGATGCACTGGTGAGAGTATTTCACCATTGACCAGAGGTCTCGGGTTCGAGCCCTGGAAATGGAAAAAATCATGTTGAGAGCGTCACCCCCAAATAGGCCCTGCAGTGTGTAATCCGAATTTAATCGGGGTTCCACGAGCTTTGGACACCAGGTGGGAACCTCCCCCCCCCCCAAAAAAAAAAAAAAAAAAAGAGGGTTTCTTTCATTATTAGAGGGCAGTTGTATTTATCAATTTGATTTTCTACTCACCGTGTTAGTCAAATTTGTGCCCTATTTTGATCTGAAGTGGTTTCAATGTGTGAGTTTCAAATCTAGTGTCTATTAGATCTCGCTCCCTCTGGTTGAAGTGTCAAGACTCAAGAACATGATTTCTTGCTTAATCAAGCTCATTATAGTTTCTGGGTAAAAGCTGCTCTTCTTCTCTATTTGTTTTGCTATATAGCCTTAAATTAGATTAATTCCGTTCCATATCTTGTAGCTTTTTGATGAAAGAAAACTTTTCAGTTACCATTCAAATATTCTCACTGTCTCCATATCCAACTCTTATAGGTGTGACTTAAGTGTTGTTTTGGTAAAAAAAAACAAACCAATATCTAGAAGTAGAATAGTTGTATAAGGGCGTTTTGATATCAAAAAATTTCTTGTTCATCATTAGAACGTCTCTGATTGGTTCATTTCAAATGCTTACCTATGTCCTTGTGTTGGTGCTTTGTTTTAAACAAATGCATTCTGTAATTTTTTTTGAGGAGCATGAGTTCAGCACTTGTCTATAGATCACTTACCATTTCCGTTGTTTAAATGTTATTGTAGAGAAATATAGTAGATGAAAATGAAAATTATATCGGGAGATCTTGTACTAGTCCAAAATCGTTAAATAAGATTGAAAAAATAAATTAAAGAAGAAGATGTTTTGTTACGAGACAATACTACTTGAATTGGCTTCAATTTTGGTTTTGGTTTGATTAATTACAAATATCTAAGACCATCCTTATTTATATTAGTGTAAGTATGATTCTAGATACTATTTTAGATACATCTACAAGAATAATATACATAACATTATCTTCTAAATATCTAACAAGAATCTAGATTATTTTTTGATTTTTTACAACTATCATCTATAAAATATCCTTAAGAAAATTCTAGTAACTTTGTTTTCTACCTTAAAATATCTAGATATTTCTTCAAGATAATTATCTAAGTTCTTTCACAAGGACAATCTAGAAAAATCTATCATCTTTCAAAAAATCTACTTTTAACATTTTTCATAGTTATGATTTATGAGATATTTGAAATGTGTTAGGATCATTGCAGGTATGCATATGTAGTTTTGATGATGACAAACGGAATCAGGTCCAGCATAGTTACACCAAGAGACACAAAGCAAATCTCAATTGGAGAAGGATTATTGTATAAGGAAATCGAATCAAAGTGGAACTCGAAAAAGGCAGTAGCTTAGGAAAAAGGACTCCTTTTAAGGAAAAGAATCGCATGCCCTACTTAAGAAATTAAGAGCATGAAATGTCTCTAGGGTTTAATATAAATACAATCATTAACCCTAGTAGACACAATTTTTGCAATCTGAAACTATGAAAGCATTCAAGCAAGAGTACGGCCACTTAAGGAGAACACTCAAGCAAGATTTAGAGTTAAATTTTCTTGATTGTTCAAGTTTGTTTGGCAATCTTCTTAAAATCTTTGTTCAGGAACAAATATTATAAGAAGTTGTTATCTTTGAATGAGTTATTGGTTGAGAGTAGGTTTGACTCTTAATAGTTGTGTGGTGAAAAGTGTGAGTTGTAAGTTAACATTGCTTTAAATTTTGAGTCATAAAGAATTGTTGAAATAAGGTAGTGGTCATTTCTCCCTGAGTAACAAGTTTTTCCATTATAAGTTGATTGTCTTATTACTGCTTTGAATTTATTGTCTGCTAACCCAATCAAGTTCACTAGTGAAATAGGAGAAATCGTCTTTCAAAATGATTCATTTAGTCCTTATCATTTCTTGTCTTGGCAAAAGTTTTAATTCTTGGCAGTGTTCTGTTTTTTTCCTTAATATGATTGCTTTCATGTTTGCAGGTATTGGTTCTGAAATGTTTTTCCTTTGATGGATACTAATCCATGTTTATAATGTATGTGAAACCCGAATAGTCCAATTGGACTCTTTCTGCCTTGCACCCCCTCATTTTCGCCAAAGGGCCAATCTTATTGAGTCTGCCTCGCATTTGGTCGAAGAAGACTAACAATGGAGCTAATATACAGGTTACAAGATACAGCTAGAAAATGATTGATATACAATTGTATACATCAGATGTACGGAAAAACAAAATTGGGCCACAAGCCCACAGATCTTTGGTAGCAGCAAAAACAGGTCTGAAGCTCAGTCCAAGTAACTTCATTTGCTTCATGATCTTTATTATTCCATGTATTTGATTATTCTCGGATTTATTCTAACCTAGAATTCTTAGATCTAATTAAATCCTCGAAGGATAAACCATTTTATGTTAAAATTATTCTTTTAAAATAGTTCTATTTTATTGCCTTTCTTTCCTTGGTCATTTTTGACAAAATTTATCCTTTCTAAATTATTTTAAGTGTTAAGTTAATTTTTTTATTTTAATGAGTTTTATTATCCTTATTTTTAAATGATTTTTTTAAAGTTAGTCAAATAAAATTTTTAAATCATCAGATAACTACACGCTATCAACTACTTTAAATATTAATACATTTTTAAAGCAGTAATAAGAATCTCCTATCCATTTTCTTTAAATTTTAAGACTTAATCTGTTAAACTTTTTTAAATTTATTCTTAATTTCTTTAAAAAATTAAGCGACAACTCCTTTTCATAAATAAGTCAAAATAATTTCTTTGGTGTCTTTTCCCACATAACAATAAGGTAGGGCACAAGATAGCCGATTGCTCCAGTGTTGCTAATAAATGGAGAGATGGTTGCCTTCAAGATCAAAATTGCTACTTCAGTGTGACAGGTGCAATAGGGTACTCGTCTACTTTGGTTGGTGGTGGTCAACGTCAAAATAGGTTCTATGCACTTTAAACTTGAGAGGACTATGAAAATTCATCAAATATGGCCATGAGTATGTTGTAAGTCTTTCACTTTGATGTATATGCATTGTTGGACTCTGGTGCTAATCTATCTTTTGTTTTCCCTTATGTAGCCATGAGATTTGGCATGTCTCCGGAGATTTTGTTAGGGGCCTTTTCAGTTTATACCCTAGTTGGGGGTTTGATCTTATCCAAAAGAGTCTATAGAAATTGCTCAGTCTCGCTATTTAATAAAGTTACTTTATGTAATATTCTTGAACTTGAAATGATCAATTTTGATGTTATCTTTGGTATGAATTAGCTTCAAGCATATTATATCTCTATTGATTGTGGAACTTGAATTTCGATTTCCTAATGACCCAGTCGTAGAATGGAAGGGTAGCAATTCCGTGTTTAAGAGTCAATCTATCTCGTGTCTTAAAGCTCAAAAAAAGATTTTCCAAGGTTGCATCTATTATCTTGTGCATGCTAGGGATATTACTTCTGAAGCCTCTACTCTTGATTCAGTTCCTATTGTTAGTGAGTTTTCGAATGTGTTTCTCGATGATTTGTCCGATGTTCCTCCAAAAAGAAAAATTGATTTTGATGTAGATCTCCTTTTCGATACAAAACTCATCTCTATTCTTCTTTACCATATTGCCTGGTGGAACTTAAGGAGCTAAAGGACCAATTGAAGAATTTGTTGGATAAGGGCTTCATAAAGCCAAGCATTTCACTATGAGGTGCTTTCATGTTGTTCGTTCGGAAGAAGGATGAGTCACTTCACATGTGTGTTGACCACTAACAATTGAATAAGATTACCATTAAGAACAAGTATGCTATTCTAAGAAGATTTGTTTGATCAAGTCCAAGGTGGAAGATATTTTTCTAAGATCGACTTTAAGAGTATTTTCGAGATTCAATGAAACATAATTTTGATCACATCATCTGAGAATGAAGTCTCAAAAAATTTACATAAACCCTCTAGTAAAAACGACATTCGTGAATTTAAGGTCATTATTGATAATGTCAATTATAACAGTAAAATGAATATCAATAGCTTATTAGTTTACTCAAGTGAAAATGATTCATGTTCAGAGGTCTAGAGCTCATAAGAAATCGTACTGGATACCATTGAAAAAAATAATGTTGATGGTGAAGTTGAAGACGATAATACTTTTGGAATATGTTATACATAAAAAAGCGCGTATCATATCTAGAACTCTTTGCAAATTTTTGGTGCAACTCAAGAAGACAAACGTCGAAACTTTCAGATGCATTAGAAAAAGTTAGACATAAGCTTCAATTAAAAAAAAATAGAAATTGATGAATATGAAAAAGGGAATAAATATAATACATGATTATTCGGTCAAAATAATTTTAAAAAATAGTCATTCTCTATATAGACGTGTATAGTCAATATATATTCATGTATAGTCAAATTATGTTCAGTTTTTGAGTACATCATAATGTATATTCAAAGTATAGTTCATGTATTCGTAATTTATATTGTGTATTTGTTAGACCCCGTAATTAACTAAATGGAGGTTAATTGCTCATTCGGAAAAATTGTTGAGATTGAGGTGTATTATAAA
>JAOTQJ010015050.1:0-17505 GCA_025642045.1 Solanum sejunctum | reverse complement strand
GTTTATCTTCTTAAAGGCATGTCAAACATAGAAACTCCTTATAATATTTAGAGAAGGCATATATTTATAGGTTGGTTCTCCCGAGCCTTATCGGCAACGGGTGTCGATCCACCCTACAGAACTTTGGGGCATGACAGGGTAGTTGAAGACAACTTAATATATGAAGAGGTTCTAGTAGAGATCTTGGATAGACAATTGAAGAGTTTGAGAAACAACGATGTTGCTTTTGTTAAGGTCCTTTGGAGGAATCAACAAGTCGAAAGTGGTACATGGGAGGCCGAAGCATACATGCAAAAATGATATCCTTATCTCTTTTATCCTACTCAAGCCTAAGATACTAATTCTAAGTTTTTAATGTGATTTCATGTCTCATGCTCTAGCCCCTAAGTCATTTGCATGCTATCATGTTTATATTGACAAGGTCCATGGTCATTTTACGCTTATGTTGAGATTTTGGTAAGGGTGTTTTTAAGTGTATTGTTGCATTCTTGTTTGGGCTGTTCTTTTCATGAGTACTCTTGTCATATAAATTTCTTTGACATTCGATGATGAATGTTCCCAAGGGGGAGATATTTAAATGACCCTAATAAGTGCCTAAAAATGTACCTTAGAAGTGCCTGGAATCGTAATTTCCATATATCACAAAATTTGTATGTGATATCAAAAATTCGACTTCATATCTTATCTAGGGGGTTAAATTGAGTGGAGAATGGGTCTAAAACCGATTTAGAGCAACCATAGCAAAATGTGAAAATCACAAAAATGCGATTTCTAGTATGGATCCGTACCCCTGGAGCGATGCGCCAAGGGCGCATTACTATGTATGTTTGTCCATTGTTTTTCTATCCGATCCAAGGCTTTTTGGTCGTAGGGCTAAGTGTTTTCATGTGTGAAAATATCTATAATTAGCCTTATTTCACCCTCATATCATTCAAGACATTCCCAAATACTCTCTCAAATACTTAGACAATATTTTACCTCCAAATTTCAAGTCCCAAAACCCATCCGGTTCTTAAGGTTCTGATTCAAGCTTCAAGTCTCCATTTTCAATCTTCTTCAAGTATTCTCCAAAGTTAAAAGCTATGTGGGTTTCCTTATGGGTTCCTTTCACCCATGATGCCAAGCTTTATTTTACTTAAAATTGCATGATTTAAAGTTAATTTACTAATGGGTCTTACTTATTATGAATTTCACTACACACTATATTGGGGTTTTATAAAATTATGATTATTTTAGCATGTTTTGAGCTATGAATCTAAGATCTATTGTGAGATTTGATGAATGATTTTGATGTATGTTGCTTGAGGGTGTTACCAAATATCTATTGATGGTTATATATTGAATTTTCTAGCATGATTCCACTCATGAATTGCATGGTTTTACACTAGCACTACACACCCGCCAAGTGTTTAATAAAATGTCCGTTGATGTATTTTGAGTAATTGAAGGTCCAATGCATGTCTTATGAGTTGAATGGCTTTATGATGATGAAAAGAAATGTATGTATATGGTATTATCCTATGTCGTGTTGGAATATGACCATGCCTTACTCGGGGATTAAGACCTCGGGTAACCATGTAGAGGGGTTTGCGAAAACTTATCTGAGGAATAAAAGAGGCTTGTGATCCAGCTTGAGGAGCTAAAAATGGAGGGCCATCGACTTGATTATATTATTATGGATGTCATGTCTGTTGAGAAGAGTACACTAGAGTTATGTGAGGTAGTAGATAATACTTTTAGAAACTCTAGTGAGTGTAAATATGAGGGTGTGAATAGTGATAATAATAGAATTCATGAGTTAAGACGTATTGAACCTCTTTCCAATCATTTTTCTACCTTATGTTTAGATTATGAGATATTAATCAAACTATCCAAACATGTGGAAGAATATAAGGAGGGACAATATATATATTCTTAAATTTGTCGGTTCAAAGTTGAAAAATCACATTCCTCATTTAAAGGGAAAAAACCACTAGGTATGATCTCCATTATTTGGTTTATTTATTTTTATCGCACTACCCCTGTAGCATAGTAGAAAATTGGCAAAAAAAGCTCGGGATGCAGTTCATAAGTTCAAAATAGAGGAAAAAGTGGAAGGAAGCACATGTGAATACCTGATGAAGTCTGAGTAATCAAGTACACAACTACTGATGCCTACGACATCACAAGTATGATCACTTTCCTTGTTTTATATATTAGTTTGACATGCATTGCGGACAATGTATATATTTTGGTAGGGAGTGGGCATTCTGAACCCTTTGGAGTTTTTCTTGCCATATTTCTTTTCTCTAAAGGTGTATTATCTCGTAGAACAGGCATGTTTAGGTTGTTTGTTTGTGTAAATATAAGTGGAGTCTATAATAACCCATACCTTTTGTGAAAAATACCCCACATTTAAAAATTTTTCAAAATGCTTCTAAGTGCATGCATCCCATCTTAACTAACTTGTGTTAATCCTTGTAAAGAATTACATACATCGTCTAGTTGGCATCTTGATGAATGAAACATGACTGTGTTGGTCAGTACTAAATAGTGTGGGATATGTGCCATGTGCTGTGAGCTTATTTGCGTAATTCGATTGATGTACTTGTAAGCTAGAACTTGCTTGGTTAGTCCACTAAACCAATTGAATAATTGAATTAGGATAGGATCTTAGGCCATTTTTGTTGTTAAGTTACTTAGCCTAAAATTGGCCAACTAAACAAAATTATTCCCTTTGAACCAAAAGTTGAGCATGAATAGTTCTTTTCTTTGTAATCACCCAACTCACCTCCCCTATATATTTGCAGATCTTTACTTTGGCCCTCATCTCTCCAAGGACATTTTGAACCTCAACCTAGGCCAAAAGCCTAAGTTGAGAGTGATTTATACTGGTCCTAGTCCTTTAAAAAGATATTGTGAACCTCAACCTAGGCCAAAAGCCTAAGTTGAGGGAGGCTATTGTGGGAAAAGCAAAAAAGTAAGAGTTAAAAAGAGTCAAGTGATGAGATGAGACGGAAATTTTGGGTTGTGACCTTGACTAAAATAAATGAGCCAAAAAAAAAAAGAATGAATGAAAAGGAAATCCCTCCCAATGGAAAAGAAAGTTTGAAAAATAGGGGCAATAAGAGTTTTGGGGATGATAGTAGAGGGATAAGCCAAAGTAGTGTCTTGGAGGGTAAATTAGTCACTTTGATCCTAAATGTATCTCACCCTTGTCCGGGCCTACATTACACGCTGCAAAAGTCCTAAAGTGATCCTAAAAAGCTCATTTGAGATTTAAGGTGGTGAAAGTAAGGGCAAGCATATAGTCTATACTTATGTGCAAGTTGAAAATCTTTTGTAAGCGTGAGTTTCTATATTCCAGTGTCTATTTTGCATTTACATACTATGTGTGAGACTTCTTTGTAGTGAGGGAACCATCATTGCACTATTTGGTTGCTATTCTGACTAGTTCATCTTTGTTCTTGAGCTTATTCGAGCCAAATAATATGGTATAATGCATAACTTGATCTACCTGAGTCTATTTAGGTGCAAGTATATACACTGTAAGCTTACTTTTTGGGCATACGTGATGATTTAGGGGTTACTGTATGATTCCTGATGGATACTTATATTTGCGCGTCGTTATGTTTTGTTTTTGGTCATTGCTTGAGGACAAGCAATAATTATAAGTTGAGGGTGTTGATAAGTCATAAAAATATGACTTTTATGATGCTTAATACATAGGATTATTGTGAGTTCTTAAGCGCTTTGGTTAGTTTAATATGCGTTTTATGTTTGTTTTGTAGGAAAAGGAGAATTTCCTAGAATTTTGGACGCCGGACTGATTTGGAGCTAAAATTGGATAAATCATGGAAGATTACTGCTGTTGGATGATCTAGACACACCATATTATACATGTATGTGGCTGGAAATAAAAACAAAGCAGCAAAAAAACTAAAAGGAACAAAAACTAAGACATCTCTGAAGAAAGTAGAGCTTCTTGTTGTGGAGTTAATTGAAGATGTTGTGCTTTGAGTTATGCACTGTCCATGTCCAGTTATTCAACTCAAGTGGTGGTGTTAAGACAAGGAGAATCATTAGCTAAGTGATTAAGGATCATATGAAATAAGCTGGTACAAAAAGGAACAAACAACACACCACGGAGCCATTCACGGCCCGTGATGAACTTGACGGATCATGAGCATGGTCGTCCAGGTGAAGGCTGTCTTTCTCTTGTCCAAGGGAGTTAACATGAGCCCTTTCATGACTTATGATTCACTCCATGAGTAGTGAAGTTGCTCATGAATGGAACCAAAGTTCACTGGACAGTTTCCAGAAAAAAGGCAGTCACCACGTCCAAGTTCACAGATCGTGGTGCTCTTCACAATCAATGAAGAAGCCTTGTGAAGTGAACAAGTTTTGGAAAGCTTACAGGACATTCTAAACACCATGGAAGTCCATTATTGGGATTGAAAATTACGTCAAGTCATGGTCCAGTCTGTGAACCCTCATTCCACTGGTTATCCTACATGTATTAGGATACTTTTCCTAGTCTATTTAGGATTACTTTTCCTACTAGTTTTAGGCTTAGGTTTAAGTACTATATAAGGATTTTTTACTCTTATTTTTATAGGGCTGGTACCCCATGTTTTGGGGCTGCTGAGTTATGATAAAACCATTCAGTTTTCCAGATTTTGCCTTTGAAGAACGCGCTGGACAGTGAGTAAATTTCCAGCAACATTAGTTGTGGTTTTGGTTGTTGTTTGAAGTGTGAATTAAATTTTCATCTCTCGTTTCTTCAAGTGACTTTAACAATTAATATGTCCTTCCTTGTTAGTGATTTAACTATGAATTCAACATGATTCTTGTTTCAATTATTACAAGTTCGATAATCTAAACCCACACCTTGGATTGTGGAAACCATGACAACTCAATGAGATAGACAAATTTGGGGTAAATATTTGGATTGCTTGTCGTATACATTGTAGTATTCTTCATTTTAAATTCTTCCTTAATGAGTTGACACATTAGGGGAAGTCTATATTCATCACATGCTCGGGAAAGATGTAGTGATTAGGAAAAAAAATCTGTGATAGAAATTCGGGGTTATTAACCTAGTCTAAGTACTTGATACCGAAAGGTGAGAGTATTTGAGGGTCCATAGAAATGGTTAAAGAGTACACATTCCAATACCGGAAGGTGATGAATGAAATGTACCTAAGAAGGACCAAAAGGTGAATTAGATGTAACCTGACTTGTTTGATCTTGTATACACAATCATGAACGACTTTATTATACAAATTTGGCTATCATGTTTGGTATAATGGGCATCGCAACCCTAGTCATCATTAAACTATTTAAGCTGTAGTTTATTTTTTTTGCATTTGTACTCATAGTTAGGATGTTAGTTCAAAAAACCCTATTTTTACTTTTCCGCGTTATTATTTTTTGGAAATAGAACCAATAAATGAAGTAGAATAACTAGTAGAGTTGTTTCAACCGATTCCTTGTGGGATCGACCCCTACTCTTAGTTAGGTGAATATCTTGCTAATAATCATCCATATTCTGTAAAAAGGAGTATGTTTGAATGTTATCAGTGTTGCTTGAGAGAGAGTAGCTAGCTCCTTCGGTGGATCCTTAAGATGTTTACTTATTGTAACGACCCCCAATTTAGGTGCCTTGAATTTAGAAAAATTGGCCTGAAAATAACTAAGAACCTGGTTTACAAGACAGTTTATAGCCTGTGATTTGTTCTGTGGCTCATAGGTATGACCCTTAAACATAGAACTTCATGAAGGGGAAAAGTTTCTAAGTATGGGGTAACCTACAGACTAAGTTATGACTCATAATGTATTTTATGGCTCATGGACAGGTTCGTGAGTGGTATCCCATACATGAAGGAACAATTGGAGTTTTCAAAAAAGGTGATTTATGACTTATCAAACGGCCCATAGAAAGGGATACAACTCATATAGTGTTTCATGGAATTATGTCAAAAACAACGTGAAAATTTCACTAAGAGTGGAAGGACTATATGAGTACAACCACAACCTATAGGAAGTTTTATGGCTCATCTTATTTGTGGTGATTTTTAATTCAACAAACATCATATTTAAAGATTCTCAGGTGAGCCATCAAATGAAAGGACTTACAACATATAACCCAATCTACGGCCCATAGTCGGGGTCTCATAGATGGCTTCTGATACTTTTTAATGGGGGGCAGTTCGATCATTCCTATCAATTTTATTTCAAAACCATGTCATTTTGGGGATGTAAAAGGAACCTATATTAGCCTAAAAGCCCTAATTAATTTCATTCTACACTCTTAAATTTCTCTAAGGCAAAAAAGAGCTCCCAAGGATAGGCAAGAATAAGGCTAGGGTTTCCCAAGTGTTTTTCCTAAAGACTTTAATTCTTAGTTTCTCAGGTATGTGAGTTGATTTATGGGTATCCTTTTACCCATAGAGTTTCTTATTATGAATTTTACCTTTTCTTTAAGTTCTTAAATTTTAAATGCATGCTTATGATGATTTCATGATTTCTATGTTACCATATGATACTTATGAAGTTCAATAACTATTTTGCTAAGTAAATATTCAAATATTTTTAAGTATGATATTGATGTTATGATGGTTTTAGATATTACTAAGATTGGGTGACTTCAATGTTCCTTTTTAAAGAAATTTCTTAAGACTTATGTATTTTATGATTGTTTCAACCATCAATTAAGCCCACCTTATTTTCATGAAAGTTTCCCATAATTTATGACTATGATTAGGGCATTTATGAAGAGCTTCATAGGTAAATTTACCAAATATATATGTATAATGATTATTGGTCTAAAAGAAGTTTATGAAATATTCTTATGTTTGAGCTACTCCTAAGATTGCTACTTATGATTCTAAGAGTATGTTTTAACGATTATTGTGGGATGACTTAGCACTAAGAGGACTAGAGATTGGGACTCATCCTGTTAGTTGAGGCATGATCCCTTGAAGAGAAATCTCAATGTCTCTAACTACCTGTCACCATAGGAACCTTATAGGCTAGACTAGTGGATCTATTTAGGCTCTATAATTATTATAGTCATAATTGCAAAGTTACTTAGTTTCGGATATCTACCTTGGTAAGTAGATTCCCATTTACCCAATGGAAGGAGTGCATTAGTCTTTTCCCAATGAAAGGAGTTCATTGGATTCCTTGTATTATCTCACATGGTCTTACTGTCGATTATGGTCTACTTCCCCCTAGTTTACATGATCCTATGGTATGTCATGAATTCATGTGTTATGTGCATTGTCTCATGTTGATTTGAGTTGTACTTCTTCTGCATGTTGAAGCTTATTTCATGACTCATTAACCTTATGTATACTTGCATGCTATGTTTAATCACGACGGCATTACAATTTTATTTGTGCATTGTATCTCACATACTTCATACATTTCAACTTACTAACGCATATTTGCTTGCATGATTTGACCATGTAGGGACTTAAACTTCTCCATTGTCTCGTGGCTAGTAGTTAGCGTTCGAGAGTAACTTTTCTTGTGGTGAGCCCTTCATTTTTTGGTCTCCACCTACTTTCCATTCTTTATGTTTTTTCATTTTCGGACAATGTATTTATGGTTTCTTTGAGGCGTTTACTTTCTATGTTGTCTAAGTTAGACGTTCTTTCTATTTGATGGAAACCAACCTTACCAGTTATGTTCGTATGTACTAGTATTATGCTTATGGACAATTAATGTTTTCTAAGTTTCCTGCTCTTTAAATGTTGCTTTATTGCAAAACATGTCCCATAGCCCCTTTCCCCTTGTGTTTTTTCCGCATTATGTCTCTATTTATATCCTATGAATGCTTGAGATGCTTAGATGACTTAGGTGAGGTACCTCCAAGTATCTTTTTCATTATATGATGACTAAGCCTTTAGGTCGAGTCATGAGGTTTTAAAATATTCCTCGAATTTTCATGCATTCCCCATAGAATAGAGTCTCATTCAAGGCTGTAAAACACACCAATATCATGAATAAGAGGCTATGAGACGATTTAGGAAAGTCTTCCCTTCTTTCTTATTCAATGTAGTGCCTTAGAGTTGAGTAAGATTTTCTGCTAACTAATGATGGGCTTTTATTACTTTCTAGATCATGCCATACCAAAGAGCTCCCCACCAATGAGGCACTCTAGACTAACAAGTTCCTCCACTCCAGTAGGATGAGGGAGTGTCTCATGCGGAGTTCAGAGTCACTTTGATGGCGTTGGCTAACCAAGCCAACAGGGGATGGTTGTACCTTCCCAAGTGCCTATCCATGACATCATGTGAATGAAGAATCCACCAAAGTTTCATAGGTCAAAGATGGATGAGGAACCATTGGAGTTTATTGAAGAGGCCTTCTGGGTTGTGGCAAGGATTGGTGTACTATCAGGGGGATAAAGCCAAGTTAGTAGCTTACCAACTTAAAAGAGTCCCCAAGATTTGGTATGAGCTGTGGGCCAATAAGAAAGGTCAAAAAGTGGGTCCCATTGGGTTAGAAAAATTCAATTGTGCCTTTTCAGACTGGTTATTCCCCATAGAGCTTAGGGAGGCAAACTCCAATAATTCATCAACTTGAAGCAAGGGGGCATGAGTGTGAGGAAAAATGCCCTCAAGTTCACCAAATTGTCCAAGTATGCCCCATTCATGATTGCAGATCTGAAGGCTCGCATGAGCAAATTCCTTTTGGGTATCTTCGAGTTAGTCTCCAAGGAATGCAAAATGCGATGCTAGTCAAGGAGATGGATATTTCCCGCCTAATAACTTGTATCGAACAAATTGAAGAGGAAAAGCTTCGAAAAAGTGTAAGAGAGTCTAAGCAAGCTCATGTGGATGGTGGAAATTATTGTTACCACAAGAGTGGTGGCTACAAATATTAAGATGGCCCAAGGCAAGGATTCACAAACACTTTTCCTCCTCTTAAGGACAAAGGGGTTGGCCAAAGCCCCAAAGTCCTAATTGCCCCAAGTGTGGAAGATACCATAAAATGGAATGCTTAGCTGGGTCTAATGCCTACTTTAATTATGGAAAGCCTATCCACCATGCCAAGGACTGGAGAACTAGAGGCACAAGACCCCAAGGGAAATCCAGTTCTATGCCCTTCACAATCGTCAAAAGGTTGTGGAAGCCTTATATGTGGTCACCAATAGGTTAGGAGCTTATAATTCTGATGCATATGCACTTTTAGATCCATAAGCAAACTTGTCTTTTGACCCCATTCTTCTCATATAAGTTTCATATATGTCTCAAAGTCCTCCATAAGTTTTATGAGGTGAGTAATCCCATGGGTGAGTCTAATGTAGCCCAAAGAGTCTATAAGGGTTGTCCTATTTTTAAAAGTAATCTCATGTGGTTTAGTTGAGCTCTCCATGGTAGACTTCAATGTAATTTTTGGGATAGATTGGTTTCATGCTTCCTATGCCTCCATCGATTGTAGAACCCATAGGATTAAATTATAATTCCTTAATGAGCTAGTTCCTGAATGGGAGGGTAGTAACTCATCAAGTACGGGTTGATTCATTTCTTTTGTTAAGGCTTGTAAGATAATTTCCAAGTATTGTATCTACCACTTGGTGTGGGTCAAAGATGTCTCTTCTAAAGTTCTTTCTCCTGAGTCCGTTCTTGTTGTAAGTGGCTTCCCTAATGTCTTCCCAGATAAAGTACCAGGTGTCCCTCTCGAGAGGGGGATAGACTTTGGTATAGATCTTTTACCCGATACCTAGCCTATCTCAACCCGTCCTTATAGAATGGCTCTTGCAAATTTGAAAGAGTTGAGGGAACAACTAAAGGATTTGTTAGAAAATGGTTTCATTAGACCTAGTTGGTCTCTATGGGGTGCCCGGTGTTGTTTTTAAGAAAGAAAGATGGGTCGCTCTGCATGTGCATTGATTATCGACAACTCAATAAGGTCACTATCAAGAATAAGTATCCTTTCCTAAGGATAATTATTTGTTCGATCAACTACAAGGGGCCACTTATTTTGCCAAGATTGACTTGAGGTCCGGTTATCACTAATTGAGGGTGAGAGTAAATGTCATCCCTAAGACTACTTTCTAGACTACGTATGGTCATTTTGAGTTTGATGTCCTTTGGCCTCACTAATACACCAAAGATATCTATGTACCATAAATAAGGTGTTTAAGCTTTACCTCGACATATTTGTTATAGTGTTTATTAATGACATTTTTATCTATTCCTGAGGTGAGAAAAAGTACATAGAGCACTTGAGGGTAGTAGTGCAGTCCCTGAGGGAACAGAAGCTCTATGCAGAGTTTGACAAGTGAGAGTTTTTGGTAGATGAGGTTGCCTTCCTTTGGTATATGGTGTCTAGAGAGGGCCTTAAGGTTAACCCGTATCGTGTCATTTAAGGTACAGTAACCAACTCCATTGCATCTCCACTGACCAAGCTAACTCAAAAGAAGGCTATATTTGTATGGATGGATGAATTCAAGAGGAGTTTTCAGACCTTGAAGGATTGGTTAGCTTCATATTGACACTGTTAGAAAGAATGATGGGTTCATCATGTATTATGATGCATCAAGGATTGATTTACGTTGGGTTCTAATGCAAAATAGTAAATTGGTTCACTATGCTTCAAGGTAGCTAAAAGTGCATGAGAAGAATTACCGGACTTATGATCTTGAGCTCGTGGTGGTGGTGGTGTTTGCCTTAAACATTTGGCTATATTACTGTATAGAGTCCATATGGATGTTTTCACTAACTACAAGAGTCTCCAGCACATGTTCACCTAGAAGGATCTCAACTTGAGGCAACATAGATGGTTGAAGCTACTCAAGGATTATGATATGAGTGTGAAATACCACCCCAAAACACTAATGTGGTAGCTGATGTCCTTAGTAGAATTTCCATGAGTAGTGTGTCCTATATATGAGATGATTACAAAAGGTAGTCGGCTAGAGATGTGCATAGGTTGGCAAGTCTAGGAGTGACATTGACTGAGTCTAAAAATGGCTATACAATGGTTCTTTATGGGTCAGCATCTTCTTTGATCGATGAGGTTAATGCTAAGCAAGATCTTTATTCCACTCTTGTTTAGTTGAAAATGTTGGTGAAAGATGGAAAGGTAGAGGTCTTCTCACAAGGGGGTAATGGTGCACTCCGGTATCAAGACAGGTTATGTGCACACAATGATGACGAGTTAAAGAGGTAGATCATGCAAGAAGCCTATGACTCCTCCTATTCCGCTCATACTAGCACTACAAAAATATATAGAGACCTGAGGGAGATTTATTGGTGGAATGGGATAAAGGACATTGATCAATTTGTGTTCGGATGTGCCAATTGCCAGTAGGTAAAAGTTGAAAACTAAAGGCCAGGTGGCTAAGCTCAAGATATTATTATTCCTACTTGGAAGTGGGAAGAGAAGATCAATATTAACTTTGTAGTTGGGTTTCCAAGGACCAAAAAATGCTTTGATTTCATATGGATGATAGTTGATTGTATGACAAAGTCAGTTCATTTCTTGCCAGCCAAAACTACATTTAGTTCTGAGGACTATGCCCATTTATGTATCCGAGAGTTTGTGAGGTTCATTGTCCATCATATCAGATCATGGAGTTTAATTCACTTCTCACTTTTGGAAGTCCTTCCAAAAAATACTTAGCACTAGGGAGAAATTGAGTATGACTTTTCATCCTCAAATGAACGGGCAAACCAAAAATACTATTCACACCTTGAAAGATATACTGAGAGCTTGCGTGTTGGAGTTCAAGGAAAGTTGGGATAAATATTTGCCACTTATCGAGTTTGTCTAAAATAATAGCTTCCGCACAAGTATTGGGATGACACTGTTCAATGCATTGTACCATAGACGATGTAGATCGCCCATTGGGTCGTTCAAAGTTGGTGAGGTAGCATAAATGGGACCAAACTTAGTGATTAATGTGATGGAGAAAATTAAAAGCATAAGGAAGAAATTGCAAACAACCCAAAACTAATAAAAGTCCTACTCGAATGTAAGAATAAGGGAACTTGAGCTCAAAGTTGGTGACTCGGTCTATTTGAAAGTATCTCCAATGAAAGGTGTCCTCCGGTTAGGTAAGAAAGTGAAATTGAGTCCTAGATATATGGGACCTTACAAGGTGGTGAGGAGAGTGGGAAATATAGCGTATGAGTTGGATCTATCCAACAAGTTGTACTTGATTCATCCAGTCTTCCATTATTAATGTTGAGAAAATTCATGGGTTACCCAAGTTCCATAGTCCCCTTGCATGATGTAAACATTGAAGAGGATTTGAGTTATGAAGAGGTGCCAATTAAAATCCTAGGATAAGTGGAGAAGCTAAGGAAGAAGGATATCACATCAGTCAAGGTACATTGGAGTACCCAACAAGTTGACGATGCTACATGGAAGTAGAAGCGGACATGATGAACTGCTATCCACATCTATTCCACTCTACTCAATCCTAAGGCACTAAGAAATTTTTCCAGAAATCCCCGAATTCTATGTATTTTAGATTCTCATGATGTATGCATTTATTTTGACATTTATGAACTATTTTGAGGCATGTTTGAAGGTGTGGAATCTGAAATTTTGAGAAAATAATGTTTGAATTGTATTTGGCATGCATACTGGGTTATTAGCTGCTAGTCTACTTTTTAGAGCCTGCCTTTAAGTACAGTCAGGGATGAATGTTCCCAAGGGAGAGATATTATAACAACCCCTAATTTAGGAGCCTTGAGTGAAGGAATGTTAGCCTAAAAAATGATTCAGAAGCTGGATTACGAGAAAATTTATGGCCCATGAGTTATTCTATGACTCGTAAGTACGACCTTGAACGTGGAACTTCAAAAAATGAAAAAGTTTCCAAGTGTAGGGTAACCTACAGACCAAGTTACTGCTCGTAATGTATTTTATGGCTCGTGTATAAGTTCATGAGTGGTATCCCATACATGAAGTAAAATGGGAACTTTCAAAAAAGGTGATTTACAACTTATCAGATGGCCCATAGAAAGGGATACAACCCATATAGTGTTTCATGGAATGGGGTCGGAAACAAAGTGAAAATTTGGCAAGGTCTGGAAGGATACTATGAGTCCAACCATAGGCCGTAGGAAGTTTTATAACTTATCTATTTGTCATGGTTTCATTTTAGCAAAAGTCAGATTTTAGGATTCTCAGGTAAGCCATTGAAAGGACATATGGCCCATACTCGAGGTCTAGTATATGGCTTCTGATAGTTTTTAATAAGGGGCAGTTCAATCATTCTCATCAATTCTATTTCAAAATCATGTAATTTTAGGGACGAGAAAGGAGCCTATATTAGCCTAAAGCCCTAATTATTTTCATTCTACTCTCTTAAATTTCTCTAAGGCAAAAGAGCTCTCAAGCATATGCAAGAACAAGGCTAGCGTTTCTCAAATTTTCTCCTCAAGATTTCAATTCTAATTCTCTCTAGTTTCTCAGGTATGTAAGCTTATTTATGGGTATCCTTTTACCTATAAGGTTCCCTATTTTGCATTTTAACTTTTTGTTAAGTTCCTAAATTATAAATATATGTTTATGATAATTTCATGATTTCTATGTTACCATATAATACTTATGAAGTTAGATGATTATTTGTTTTAAGTAAATATACAAATACTTTGAAGTATGATGTTGATCTTATGATGGGTTTCGATATGACTATGTCTGGGTGACTTCGATGTACCTTTTTAAAGAAATTTCTTAAGACTTATGTGATTTCCAATTGTTCCATGCATCAACTAAGCCCACATTATTTTCATGAAAGTTTCTTATGAATTATGACTATGATTAGGGCATTTATGAAGAGCTTCAAAGTTAAAGTACCAAAGATATATGTATAATGATCATTGCCCTAAAAGATGTTTAAGAAATACTCTTAAGTCCGAGCTACTCCTAAGATTGCTACTTATGATTCTAAGAGTATGCTTTAATGATTTTCGTGGGATGACTTAGCACCTAGAGGACTAGAGATCATTAGTTGAGGCATGATCTCTTGAGGCCAAACTCAATATCCCTAACTATGTGACACCATAGGAGTCTTATGGGCTAGGCTAGTAGATCCATGCAAGCCCTAAAGTTATGAAAGACACAATTGCAAAATTACTAAGTTTCAAATATCTACCTTCAAAAGTAGATTCCCAATTTCTCAGTGGAAGCAGATCATTGGCCTTTTCTCGATGAAAGGAGTTCATTGAATTCCATGTAGTAGCTCAATGGTCTTACAATCAGTGATGGTCTATTCCCACAAGTTTACATGGTCCTATGATATGTCCAAAATTCATGTGTAATGTTCTTTGTCTCATATGATCTGAGCCATACTCCTTGTGCATGTTTAAACTTATCCCATGACTCATTAACCTTACATAATGCTATCTTTAATTAGGATGGCATTACAATTTCATCTGTGCATTCTACCTCACATAGATAGTACATTCCAACGTACTAACACATATTTACCTACATAATTTTACCATGTAGGGACTAGTACTTCTCCACCGACTCATGGCTAGTAGTTGGTGTTCTAGACTAGCTTTTGTTATGGTGAGCCCTTCATTCGGGTCTTCACCTACTTTCCATTCTTTATGTACTTTTATTTCCAGACAATGTATTTATGGCCCCTTTGAGGCATTTACTTTCTATGTTATCTATTTTGAATGTTCTTTCTATTTGTTGGAGACAAACCTTACCAGTTCCGTTCATATGTATTAGTGGTATTCCTATGGGCAAATGATGTTTTCTAAGTTTTCTGCTTTTTAAATGTTGCTTCATTGCAAAACATGGCCCATAACACCTTTAACTTTGTATTTTTTCTGCATTATGTATTTATGACCTATGAATGCTTGAGATGCTTAGATGGGTTGGGTGAGGTGCCTCGAGGTATCTCATTCACCGTGTAACAACTAAGCCTGTACTTTAGGTCGCTACACTTATAGTATTTTTGTTTTATTCAAACATAAAGGACAATTAGAACATATAAATTTCTCTTGAATCTTCATTTGAAATAGAGGATTGTACATATGATACAAAACTTGGAATGGTTTTAGACTTGTGATTTTCCTCTAGTCTTATCTCTTTATAGATTGGTACTTTTGCTTATTTCTGCGTTGTTACGTTATACCATTGTTTAGGCTGACTTTTCTTAGTTGTTTAAGCAAATTCCATTGCATAGAAATGGATATCATAGCCCTAGGTTTATAGATCCTAAATGTGTATAAGCTAGTCTAATAGCATCTGATTTCATCTAATTCCAAGTTTGGATCAAGAAATTATGCCCATTTTTGTAAAGCCTATCTGTGTTGTGTTCTCTCTATTTTGGCTAAGGAAATCTCCACGATGCTTTGTACGATCCATGGTTCTTTACATAGACAGTGAAGCTTCTTCAGGGGATATCTGGGAACATTTTAAAGCTCATTTATAACTTTCTAACCCATCCTAAACCCCTGAAAGGACCTATGCTCCTCTATTCTTTTTCTTTGTAAACAGATCCTAATTGTCTTGTAAACCTTTAGAATAATTTTTAGGTTGGGCAGTGTTTAGTTGGAATATGAGAATGTGACTAAATTAGTCCTAGTTACTCTTTGTGGTGGAGTGCAAGAAGGCGGGGATTCTCGAATGCAGAAAAGGATCCAATGAGTTCAAAAGAATTAAGTGAAAACAAAGAATTCAATTCGATTTTCTCTCCTATTTACTATGGCTATGAAGAATAAAATTATCACGCAATCTTTCTTCAAATGTATTAGATTGGAGATCAAAAATTTATTTTAAACTATTGGCACTAAATTTATCTCATAGACTAGATTGCACAATACTTTTTCTTACTGGAAGTGTACTACGAGCCAGTGTACGAGTTGTGGTTTAAACTATAGCTCGTAGAGCTAGTTATAAAAGGACGTCTTGTTGCTTATTCAGCTCAAGATGGCTGACTTGGTCTTGTACCTGCACATCTTTAAAACATACTGTTACCCTATATGCCAGCAGTCTAGAGTCCAAAAATTACAACCAAAATGCTAAAATTAAACTACCTACAAGGCTAAAAAGTTAAAACTAAAACAAGAATACTACTATTACATAAATTTCTTGGGTTGCTTCAAACGTAGCGCCTGATATTATCGCAACATGACTTGGACAACTTGGTTACTCAGATTTCACTAAGTGACCAAACTTCCATCTTCAAGTAATCGGGCCTCTTCATTGACTAATGGATGTTGAAGATGACTTAATTATCGTTCAATCAAAACTTGAGTTTGCCTAATTCCATATCCACTAGTACTCGTCCAATGGCTAGGAAGAGCCTTCCTAAAATGATTGGGACTTTGAAGTCGACTTCACAATCAAGGATCACAAAGTGTTCGGAGCATATGAATTTATCCACTTTGACTAGGACGTCATATAATATCCCATATGCTTCTTCAACATTCGGTCAACCATCAACAATTGCATGCTCATATGTGTGGGGATTTCCAAGCTAGCTTCTTCATCACTATTTAAGGCATCAGATTAATGTTGGCGCCTAGGTCACATAATGCCCATATGAACCCAATATCTCCAATGGTGCAGGGTATGGTGAATGCTCTGGGATCTTCTTGCTTCTGCACCAAGGACCTTATTGCTATCACACTGTAGTGTTGAAGATCTTGGAAGGGCTCCTGGCTTATAGGCCACTTCTTTGTGACAAAGTCCTTCATGAACTATGCATACTCAGGTAGGGGTGGAAATTTCAACCCATATAAGGTAAAATGAGTCCATTTAACTCATATTTGTTCTGATAGATCACTCATATTTTTGAAATGGATAAATATGGGTTGATCAATTTTAAGAACTCATACAAATATTCAAAATGGGTAAAACATGGGTATCCATATCGACCCATAGATCCCCCACTCATAATTAAAAAAAAAATCTTAGTTACACAAAATTTTTTTGTATACATGAATTTTTGTTTGGGGCGAGAGTGGGGGTAAGGGAATGGGGGTTAGGGTGGAAATGTGGGAATAGTGGGGGAGGTGACTAAAAAATTTAACTTTTTAAATTTTTTATGCTGATGGGCATAAATTTAAATACTAAAAAATTGAACCAAACCAATTTGGTTCTTTGGTTTGGTGTTCTTTTTTTAATACTCCAGTTCTAAGATTCGGTGTTCTGTGTAGGGATCTAAAACTTTAGTGTACCAAAGAACCGAATTTTTATTAAAAAATTAAAAATTATATATAATATTAGATCAACAAATTATATATATGATTCTATAATTTGCTAAAATTAAAATTTTCTAAAATCGAACAGAAGAAAAGAATGCCCACTCCTAGGTAGTGGTAGCGAGTCGGGGGGGAGAGGGTATGACGAAAGTAGGGACCTGGGATGATTTTTTTTATTGATTTTTTTAAAACAAAATTGTGGTCCGGTGGGTCTTGGGGATGGAATTTAACTTTTTTTTTTTAATCTTTTAAAAGTATTTAGGGGTAGGGGTTCCGATGGGGCTTGGGAATGATTTTTTTTTAAATGATGATAGGGTGGGTTGTAGGGGAC
>JAOTQJ010015009.1:0-17507 GCA_025642045.1 Solanum sejunctum | reverse complement strand
GGTCATCCTAGGGAGTCTACAAAGCCATGTCTATGTAGAATCTTGTTTGTCGATGTGTTGTGCACCACATTTATAAGCAGGAGGCTATGTGGCATTTAGGAGTTATTACTGCTTTTCATTCTTTAGACCATGCCATAGAGCGAAATGTAATAGGTTGACTATGTCTAATCCCTAAATTGTTTTGTACAGCAAGTATGCCTGAAACAAGGAAAAACAAAGGTAAAGGGAAGGAAGTAGAAGTGGTGGTTGGTATACCCAGCCACATGAGATAACAAAATGAGATTCGAGAAGAGTCTTTGTCACAAACATCTCCAACTACTTCAGTTCCTAATGAACTAGAGAGCAGTGAAATTCCCCCAGAACCACCTTTTGATGCTACAGTGTAGGATCTGAGAAATGTAGTTCAGCTATTGACCCGTATAGTTGCTGGTCAAGGTCAAAGGCAGGAAGGTCCAATTATGGGTACAGGTGGTACAAATAGGGTAGCTGATGCCAGGATACGTGATTTTCTTAATTTCGACCCTTCAACCTTCACTAGGTCAGATCCTAATGAAGACCCCTAGGACTTTATTGATCAAATTCCAGCGTACTTTAGATGTTATACACGTGAGTGGTACAGAAGCAGCCAAGTTAGCGACATATAAGCTAAAGGGTGTGTCTATATTGTGTTATGAAGCTTGGAAACAATCTAAGGGTATAGATGCACCTCGAACTACCTGGAAAGAACTCAAGAGGCATTTCTTGACCACTATTTGCCTTTAGAGATCCGAGAGGCCCGTGCCAATTAATTTTGAATCTCCACCAAAGGAATATAAGTGTAAGGGAGTATAGCCTTCAATTTAATTCCCTAGCAAGATATGCTCCTAATGTAGTTGCTACAACGGCAAATAGAGTCCATCGATATATAGATAGGTCAGATATATATCTGGTCAGAGATTGTACCATTGCTTCCTAAAACAAAGATATGGACATAGCAAGAATGTAGGCATTTGCACAAAAAATTAGAAGACCAGAGGCAGAAGAGAAGGGCACAAGATTTAGAAAGGGGGTAGGCTAAAAGATCCAGATCTACAAGGCAGTTTACACCACCCCAAAAGTGATTTTAGGCCTCGGATTTCTAATAGACCACCTAGGCCATCCTCCTCCTACTCTACATCAAGTGCTCCATCACAACTTCAAGGGCCTCAAAGTAATTAGTTTGGTCAATGAGGTGAAGGGCAAGGTGCCTTGGCAATGGGTTATTCGCCAGGCTAATCAATGACTCCTAGGCAGCCTTGTAAACAGTATGGAAGGAGTCATCTAGGTATATGTCATGTTGGGACATATGTTTGTTATTTATGTAGTATGCCAGGGCACATGATAAGGGATTGCCCAAGAGGACGTATGGGTGGTATGGCATAATCTACTGGGTTAGCTGTTGCATCATCATCATCAGTTCCTCCAGCAAGTAGGGGTCAGCAAGCACCTATGGGTCATGGTAGAGTTGTTAGAGGGGCTGCTAGCTCTAGCGGGGTCCAGAATCACACTTATACACTAGGGAGTCAACAGAATTTGGAAGCTTCACCTGATATGGTCACAGGTACATTGTCCATATTTTCACATAATATATATGCATTAATTGACCCTAGTTCTACAATATCATACATCACTCCACTAGTTGCTGGGAAGCTTAAAAGAATACCCAAATTATTGAGCAAACCATTTGAAGTATCCACACCAACCGGTGAATCTATTATGGCTAGGAAGGTTTATTATGACTGTGTAGTAATTGTTTGTGATCGTGACACATTGGCTGACCTAATTGAGTTAGAAATGATAGAATTTAATGTTATAATGGATATAGATTAGTTAACTTCTTGTTATGCCACTGTGGATTGCCGAACTAAGAGGATGTATTTCCATTTTCTAAATAAGGCAATTCTTAAATGGGAAGGCAATGTTGGGGAACCAAAGGGGAAGTTTATCTCTTACTTTAAGGCCAGAAAGATGATATCTAAGGGGTATATATTTCACTTAGTTAAAGTAAGGGATTTGGAGGCAGAATCGCCAACTCTTCAATCAGTCCCAGTAGTAAATGAATTTGATGATGCGTTCCCTGAAGAACTCCCAGGCTTACCTCCAGAACGAGAAATAGCTTTTGGTATTGACTTACTCCCAGGCACTCAACCTATTTCTATTCCTCCATATAGAATTGCTCCAGCAGAATTGCGAGAATTAAAAGAGCAGTTAAAAGACTTATTAGATAAGGGTTTCATAAGACCCAGTGTGTCTCCCTGGGGTGCACCAATATTATTTGTATGTAAAAAGGATAGCACCTTGAGAATGTGTATTAACTATCAACAATTGAATAAGGTGACAATTAAGAATAAATATCCCCTCCCTAGGATTTATGACTTATTTGATCAGTTACAGGATGTAAAATGCTTTTCAAAAATTGATTTGAGATCAGGTTATCACCAAGTGAGGGTGAAGGAGCAAGACATACACAAAACAGCTTTCAAAACACGCTATAGAAGAAGGATGATAATGGAAGAAGCCCATCATTCTAGATACTCCATCCACCCAGGGTCAACTAAGATGTACCATGACCTGAAGAGAATGTTTTGGTGGGGAGGCATGAAAAAGGACCTTTCAGAATTTGTAGCTCAATGTCTAAATTGCCAATGAGTAAAATTAGAACACCAAAAGCCAGGAGGTTACATGCAGTGTATAAAACTTCCAACATGGAAGTGCGATCTGATTAATATGGACTTTGTTATAGGTTTGCCTCGCTCATCTCAGACGTTTGACTCCATATGGCTAATGTTGATAGTCTCACAAAGTCAGCACACTTCTTGCCGGTGAGGAGTGATTATACAACTGAAGAATATGCCAAGCTATACCTATTGTGTTATGTGAAATTGGGTTGCCCATTGTTGAATTGTTACTTGAATCAAAATTGGGTATTTTGGCCTTGTGATTGTTAATTTGGTATGCCTATTGAATCATCCACCATGTTTGATCGAATGTTATTGGATGATTGTTACTTGTAAAATTGGTGGCTGATGACATAGGTACATTATAGCTTGAATAAATTAGGGTTAGTAAGAATGATAGGGTAATTAATGCTTACTCATTTTCAAAGGGGTAATTATATGTTGGAATGGTTGGGGGGGTAGGGTTGTATGATTGAAATAATGTGGGTGAGTGTGTTCTTGCTTTGATGCTAGTAGAATTAATTATTTAAAATGTCTTTTGGGTTCTCTATGATGGACTAAGAAACTCATGTCACTAAGATTTCTAGTCTACGAGTGTTTTTTATGATCCATAGAGCAATCTAAGAGTCATAATTTCCCCAAGTGTAGAACTCCAGAAACTTGATGTTTCTGAATTTCCATCAGACAAGACCTTCTATAACTTGTTGATCACTTTACGACTCATAGAAAGGTCTCGTAGACCCCTTCCTGAATCTAATTATTCAATAGAGTTCTCTACGAACCGTAAGCCACTTTATAAGTCATACGTAGTGGACTTTTCCAGTGACAAAAATTATTCTGAACTTTTGACCTACGAGAGCACTCTATGACTCATAATGGTCACTATGATTTGTAAAGGGGCTTTTGTAGAGCCCTTCTACAACTGTACTTAGATAATTTTTGCATTTCAGTTCTTGATTATTGGGGCTATCCATGGTACATTATGTTTGTTTTAGGTATTATGGCCTCAAAAGGTAGACGAGGCTCTAAGGAGAAAGCTCAGGGATGACCGTCAAATGATGGGTATTCGGGTGATGAGTAGACCCTCTTCATAGTGGGTCACTAGGGATACTGGATATCACACTGGACCCAAATGCTATGATACCACAGACCAGAGCCACAGTCAAAGCTAGGTGTACTCAGGCTTCGGTTGTTGGTCCTTCCCAGTCTAAATATGATGGTAGTGACAAGAGTGGGAGCGACATACAACAGATGACTCCATCCAGAGAAGAGTCCAGTTCTGAAAAGGGCTCTAAGGAAGGAGCAGATATTGAGTCCTCCATCGCACCATCATCATCATCAGCATCAGATCCCCCTACTAACCGATGGTGTGTCGAGGGCATGTAGGCAATATTTTGGAAGGGAATGCAGCTAAAAAAGTGAGGAAAACCTACCCTTTCTATCTATAAGGAGCCTAGGGTGATTTTCGATGGGCTTAACCGTGGCCCCAGTCTATATGACACGATGATTCGTTATGGGCTCATGTGGCCGACCGAGTCACGCGGATAGTACTCCTGAGTGCTGGTGAGGGAGTTCTATATATCTTACATAGCCACTATCTAGCATTATCTTCCTAAGTGAAAGAAACCTCTTACTTATTCCAAGTTGACAGAGATAGGAGTAAGGTCAGTGGGTAGACATTTCAAAGGCGACTATCCACCATATGCCTTTTGGTCCTGAGTACCGTGCCCCCCGATCCACAGTTGAGTTTGATTACATGTTGGGAAAGGCTAGTAATCCATTGATTTTGAAGGATCTTAAGCATAAAACCATACTTTTTAGATGGGTGGCTATTCATATTGTAGAGCAGGGTCCGGAACCTACTTGGGTCACCACCTACACTGAGCCTATCTTCAAGGCTTCACTCAACTCTCCCACCAAATTTTGATAGGCCATTGCTTGACCACGCATCTAGCCGGCCTTGGCAAATAATATTCTTATGCCAGACCATGCGGTTTTAGTTGCTAGCATCTTGGCTGGCTATGATATAACTGGGTTTGCCTGAACGCCTAGTAGATACATAAGGCCTAATTGAAGAGGGCTACCTCCAGCCCATTTTTGTGTCTGATTTACAGGCTCTATATAGAGTCTAGGGTGGAGATTTTGCATTATCTAGACTGGTTAGTTGAGGCTTAGCACACTTTGGTGCCCAGCCTGATCAAGGCTGATGAGAATGTGATGGCACTACGGTGAGCACAACCTCCACTTCTGCCAGAGATGTTCACCCTGGTGCCACCACCTGAGGGTTCTAAGAGAGACACCACCACTGTTGCTACTACTACATATGAGAGGTCGCTGCAGTATGGTGCAGATAAAGAGAGGGCCCACTATTTCTTCTACTGCACCGGAGGCCACTACTCATAGACTCCTACAGTGGGTATGGTCTACGTGTCTGCTACTTCTATTCAGTCCATGATGGAGAGGTTATCACATGTTGAGGCCCAATTGACTCAGCATTTTCGGTAGATTAGGCCATGGATTCTGCAAATTATTGCAGGCTTGGAGGATTGGAGTTGGGCATTCACTATTTCCACTAGTCAGGATTGTATTTCTACGGTAGATGCCCACATCAATGCCTTCGAGGAGAGGGTTTAGAATAGATTGGCCGAGGCCCATGCTTCAGATTTGTTAGCCATGTAGACAGAGATCCAGCAAATCAGGGCTGACTTGATAGCATCACTAGTGGCGGTAGTTACACTACCATAGATGATATCTTTGACGATGATGTTTGACCTATTTGCTCCAGATGAGCCAACTTCCCTTGGGAAGAGACCTTGCACGGATGAGGATCTGACGAACAAACATGTACGTGCAAGGGTGGAGGAGAACGATCTTGAGTGTGCATTGAGAGAGTCAAGGCATGAGGAGGAGATCAAACGAACTTGAGAGGAGGATCATTTGAGGGGAATTGGCCCCTCAGACAGAGTACTATTGCTGAGGAGACTACCCCACAGGAGGGGGCTGGCCAAACTTAGCCATAGACTAGCGCTTACGCACCCAGGTATGTTTTTGACCTTTTACATTTTATTGTCACTTGATTTTGTGCATTGGGGATAATGCACATCTTTTTTAATGGGGTGCAGGTAGTTATGGGACTCAGTGAAGTCTGAATAGCTTATGGTCCATAACTACCCCAATTTTTGATCCTGAGGTTTTCTTGCCTGTGTTCATTTTTCCTGTGGATATTTAATTTCTGTTAAACCGCCACATTTAGGACTTAGATAATATGTGTAGCATATAGTACTAATACTTATGGCATATAACATTTTTTTATGTTTTGTTTTGATAAATGGTACCCACTAAAATTTTTGACTAGACCTAGATAGTAGCCATGCATGTTTACGTGTTTGAAAATATCTGTTATGATAAGTGATGGTAAATTGAGATAGAAAGCATGATCTATGAATCTTTTGCTAATAATGTATGCAATGTCGTGTGAGTGTCAGCTTATTTTACTAGATTCATGTATTTCGTGCATTTTCAGAATTTGCCCTATTACTCTAAATTAGATTGTAGATTAAATGGATTAGAAAAGGATCGTAGGCCTTTGTTCTTTAATTAATTCACTTTAGCCTAAAATAACCAACCAAATGATGATATATCCCTTATTCCAAATATTTGAGCCTTAATTATATGTAACAATTCTTTCTAAACACATAATTAACCTATCTTTATCTAGTGAAAAATCTTGAATTTGGTCCTGGTCTTTCCTTAAATATTTTGAACGTTAACTGAGGTCAAAATCCTAAGTTGAGGGTAACTACCCAAAAATGCCCCTGGTTCGAGGGATATATATTGTGTACTTCATTATAGGCTAAAAACCTAAGTTGAGGATGGCTGGTGAAAGGGTGAAAGCATAAAAATAATGGGGTAAGTTAGGAAAGAGGAGAAAAAGAAGAAAAATCAAGTACTGGGTGTCAAAAAATGACTTAGATTGAGCTAAAAAGCAAAAAAGAAGTATAAAAACAAGGAAAAAAGCTAAAAAAAAATAAGAAGAAAGCACTTGGAAAAGCTTGAATAAATAAAAAGGGAGAATAAGGTGAAAATGACAGAGTTGGTGGGGGAAAAGTGTAGAAAAATGCAGTTTTAGCAAAGGTCATTAGTCACTATTTTCCTAAAATATCATACCAAAGCCCCTGAGCATACATTACAAGCCTAGAAAGTCCTAAAGTGATCCTACTCTAGTTAGTTGAAGGTTTGAGTCATGAGTATAGGGGCAAGCCTATGGTATTAGGCATTATGCATGAATATCTTTGTGAGAGTGAGTGTTTTTGCAGAGTCCTAAGGTTTAACATTAAATCATCATTGAGTGTCAAATATGTGACTTTTTTCGGTGAAGGCACTTGCATTACATTATTAGCTGACTTGTTCAGTAGTTGAGGACTATTGATGTTACACCCCATAAATCCATGCTCTTATATGCCCATTTTTCAAGCCTCATTTGATTAGGTGGGGAGTGTATTAGGGTCGTGGGAGAGTTCAAGCACTTAGACGAGTTCAAGACTTTCCTATAAATTGAGTTTTGGGTGTTGGTTTATGCAAGGGTCAACTTTGAATAAGCATAACTTTTAGCACACAAAAACTTGGATGATACACGATATATCAAATGAAATTCCTTTGAGTTAGCTTTCCAACACACTTGGTTTTACCTCATTCCGAGCTCGAATAAAGGAGTTATGCCCATTTTTGTGAAGCACTACCATGCAAAGTTACCACATAGGCACCCAAATGGGCCGTATGGTATCTCACGCCTCCTAAGGCTGACTTTGATCCTAAAATGGACACTTTATGGCCAAGGCATGTTCCACGATAGGCAACACAAGCCGTATGGTGTGGCACGGGCCGTGAGGCCCTCCATGAGGCTTCCGAAGCAAAACGTTTTCTAAGTATAAATTATCATCTCGTAACTTTCACGAAATTTTTTAAGTATGGGTTGACAGACCAGTAAACGGACCATGTGACTTCACATAGCCCATGAACCAGTCCATGAGGTGACACTTAGGCAAAAAAATTCCAAGTGTTGGCCGAGTTTCCAATTTTGAAATATTGTCTAAGTGTTGGTTTATGGGCAGTCCACATGAACCGTGGAGTGCCACATGACCCATGAAACCTCAAGTGAGGTGACATTTATCAAGTTTTCTCTCTATTTCGTTAATGATATTTTCATAAATTTAATTTATTCTAATGACTTTTTTGGGGCTTCCTATGCCATCTTAACCCTTCCAAAAGACCTAAACCCCATTCTTAACTATCAAATTCACTCCTCTCCATTTGAATACACTCTCAAATTCTCTCAAGAGACTCTAGCAAAACCCCAATACAAATTCAAGGAAACTCTAGAACAAGTTTTGGATTTCAAGAACCCATTCCAAGCTTCAAGCCTTTCTTAACCCAATTTCAAGAAAATCAAGATCTAAGGTATGTGGGTTTCAACCATTGGGTCCTTTCACCCATGGTGCCTAACCTTCCTTTTTAAACAAATTACATGTTTTCAAGTTAGAATATCTATACATATCTCTTATTATGAAAGTTTATTATAAACCATGTTGGGGTTTTCATAAAATGTTGATTGTTTAAGCATGTTTTGAACTATGAATCTATGATCCATTATGTGATTTGATGAAAGGTTTTGATGTATCTTGCATGAGTGTATCACCAGGTGTTGGTGGGTGGTTTTACATGAATTTTTCTCACATGATTTCACTCTTGAATTGTATGATTTTATACTATCATTACACATCTGCCAATTGTTTGATAAAATGTCCGGTTATAGATTCTTGAGTTATTAAAGGTCTAATGCATGGTATATGAGTTGAGTGACTTTATGATGATGAAACGAATGTATATATGAGTTGTGTTCATGAAAAGTATCTATAGTATTGTAAGTTGACCACACTAGTTGAGGTGTTATGCCTCAACCACTATGATGGGAGGTGGTTTGCCCATCCACCAATTGAGGGGTATATTCACTCAATCACTTTACTAGGGGTGGTCATGCTCATTTACTCATTGAGGGGTACATTCACTCAATCACTTTGATTGGGGGTGGTCATGCTCATCTACTAATTGGGGGGTATATTTCTTAATCACTTTCCAAGGGGTGGTCATACCTTAGATTCCAAGTATTAGATGCTTGGTCTATGATGATGGTCTCTTCCTACATATATAATATGCTCTATAAAAACATATTTTACTTCAAACAATGATCATGCATGCCATATTGTTATTCTACTATCCATTACCTATGTTTATGCATTTTGACTATGTTGCCTATATATTATTGCATTGCATCCTACAGACTTAGTACATTCAAACATACTAACGCATACTCTATGTCTACATGATGTTACCGTGTAGGAATCGGAGCTCCTCACAATCATCATCCTCGTGGCTAGTTGGTCATCTTTGAAGATAAACTATTAGTGTGTCCTCAACGTTCGGGGATAATAGCTATGCTACTCTTGCTTTTGTCATTTCTTAATGTTTAACTCTTTACACTATGAAGTTGAGCTCGAAAAGCGTCTTAGCCCCCGCTCAAGTCTATGTCAAGAGGCGTTGTTGGACAAGTGATATAATTATGCTTTAAGATTTGGCTCTTTACGATTCATGCTATAAAAGACTCCCTTAGCCCCTTTATCCTAACTTTATGTTATCTTGATGTTGTTTACTTGATTCCATGACCAAGGATTTGTAATGATATGCTAAGAGACTTGTTTGGGGTCCCTTCGGGTTCCCCATTCGCTGTGTCATATCTAGGCCCTAGGCTTGGGTCATAACAAAGATGGTATAAGAGCATTAGGTTATTAATGGTCCTCGGCATCCAACACACCGCATTGACTAGAGTCCTATTTATTATTGTAAAGTGCATCACAACTATGAGTAAGAGGCTATGGGGTGTTTTAGGAAATGTTTCCCTTCTTCTTGATATATGTCATGCAATAAATTTTTGCATTTTAGAACATGTATCAAGCTATTCTGGGTGGTGAACAAGGTGGTGATTATCCCTCACTTAAGGGTAACTCCCCAATGGTAACATGTCAAATGTAGAGGTTCGTAATGTTCTATAGCTATTAGCCCAGTCAATAACCCTTCAATTTGATCAACAAGTGGGTGTTACCGAGACTTAAAGGGATAAAAGGAGGGAGAGTGAGGTTATGAAGGATGGAGTAGGTGGTGCCTCACCTTCTACTAGACTACCGATGCCTAAATATGAAAAGTAGTGGATCCCTTTTGCTACTTGTCTAGAGTGTGGCAAGAAACATCAAAGGAGGTGTTTGGAGAGAATTGTGGATTGCTTCAAGTATGGTGGTGATGGTCATAAGATGAAGATTGCCTAATGGCCTCAAAGGGAGAAAGAAGGAGAGTTCAAGTTGAAGGTAGGCTTCCATATGCCAAGCCCAATGGCAATGGCGGGATGACTCATCCTAGATGCCCAAAATATAGGAAAACCATTATGGCACATGTAGGAGAAGCAGGGGTGCATGATTTAGTTGTTGCAAGATAGACCATAATATTCCTAGTTGTCCATATGTTCAAGGGAAAGGCGAGGGTGTTGTTGCTCAAGATTCCCCAATATGTCACAAGTGTGGGAAAGGCCATGGTGGCCCATGTTTGAATAAATTTAATGCTTGCTTTAGTTATGATGAATTGGGTCACAAAGTTAGTGCTTGTCCTCATGCTCTTCAAGGAAGACAAGATATGGATGAGGTGCTTGATGTCATCACCAGTATGGTAAAAGTCTTTGATTTTGATGTGTATGCATTGATAGACCCAGATGCTACTCTTTCCTTTGTTACTACTTTTGTTGCCAAAAAGTTTCATGTTAAACGCTAAATGTTGTATGAGCTATATGAGGTATCTATTCCTGTTGGTGCATCCGTTGTTGCTAGAAGGGTCTATAGAAATTGTCCTGTTTGCATTTTGCATAAAATCTAGACTTGTGATTTTGTTGAGTTGGATATGTTGGATTTTGATATTAATCTTGGGAGGATTGGTTGCATGTATACTATGCTTCTATTGATTGTAGAACCCGTAATGTCAAATTCTAATTCCCTAATTACACCGTTCTTAGGTGGGAGAGCCATGATATGGTGGTCAAGGATAGATTCATTTCTTGCCTTAAGGTCCAAAGGTTGATTTCTAAGGGGTGTCTATATCATCTTGTGAGGGTTAGAGATGTAGAGTCCAAAGTTCTTCCTATAGAATCGATTCCAGTAGTTAATAAACTTATTGATGTCTTCCTTAATGAGCTTTCAGGTGTTCCTCCCGAAAGGTTAATAGACTTTGATATAGATCTCCTTCCTGATACTCAACCTATTTCTATCCCCCCTTACCATATGGCCCCGATGGAGTTGAAGGAATTGAAAGAGAAATTGAAGGATTTGTTGGAAAAGGGTTTCATTAGACCTAGTCAATCACCTTGGGTGAACCAGTGTTGCTTGTGAAAAAGAACGATGGGTCTCTTAGAATATCTATGGACTATTGGTAACTTAATAGGGTCACCATCAATAATAAGTACCCTCTACTAAGGATTCATGATCTTTTTGACCAACTTCAAGGGGCTAGTTACTTCTGTAAGATTGATCTTCGGTCTGGGAATCACCAAGCGAAAGTGAGGGAGTGTGACATTCCCAAGATGACCTTCCGGACTACGTATGAGCACTCTGAGTTTGTGGTTATGTCCTTCGGTTTGACTAATGCACCAGCTATCTTCATGGATCTTATAAATAAGGTCTTTAAATCCTACCTTGGTTTGTTTGTGGTTGTTTTCATCGATGATATCTTGATTTATTCCCATAGTGAGGAGGAGCATGTTTGTCACTTGAGGATAGTATTGCAAATCTTGAGGGAGGATACGTCGTATGGCAAATATGAAAAGTATGAGTTTTGGATGAAAGAGGTTGCCTTCCTAGGTCATATGGTGCAGGTGATGGTATTAAGGTGGATCCTAAGAAGACGGAGGTGATTAGAAATAGGCCTAGACCTTTGATTCCATCGAACATTAGAATTTTCTTGGGCCTAGCATGTTACTACCGGAGATTTATGAATGGGTTCTCCTCTATTGCCTCTTCTATGACTAAGTTGACTCAAAATAATGTGGACCAATGAGTGTGAAAAGATTTTCCAAACTTTGAAGGATAAGCTTGTTTTTGCTCCTATTGTGTCGCTACTGGAAGGGTTGGAGGGGTTTGTTGTGTATTGTAATGCTTCTAGAATTGGTTTGGGGTGTATCTTGATGCAAAATGGTAAGGTAATAGCTTACGCCTCTAGACAACTTAAGGGGCATGAAAAGAATTACCCTACCCATGATCTTTAATTGGCCATCGTGGTATTTGCTTTGAAAATTTGGCGTTGTTATTTATATGGGGTTCATGTTGATATGTTTACCAATCACAAGAGATTCCAATATGTGTTCACTCAAAAAGACCTAAACTTGAAATAAAGAAGGTGGTTAGATCTCCTTAAAGATTATGATA
Source organism: Solanum sejunctum (assembly GCA_025642045.1). Classification (NCBI taxonomy): domain Eukaryota; kingdom Viridiplantae; phylum Streptophyta; class Magnoliopsida; order Solanales; family Solanaceae; genus Solanum; species Solanum sejunctum. Next base: position 5,296 of record JAOTQJ010015009.1, on the reverse strand, counting down.
TGAGTGTGCACTATCATCCCGGTAAGGCTAATGTTATGGCCGATACTTTGAGTAGAGTGTCTATGTGTAGCCTAGCTCATGTTGACGATGGTGGCAAGGAGGTGGCTAGGGAGGTCCATTGGTTAGCTAGATTGGGGGTTAGGTTGGAAGAGGTGGATAATAGTGGTATAATGGTTGTTGATGGCTCTAGATCTTCATTAATTAAAGAGGTGAAGGTGAAATAGGATCTTGACCCCACCTTGCTTCAATTGAAGGTCTTGGCGAGAGATGATAGAGTGGAGGTTTTCTCGCAAGGGGAAGATGGTGCCTTTAGGTACCAAGGTAGGTTGTGCGTGCCCGATTTTAATGACTTGAGAAATATGGTTTTAGACAAGACTCATAATTCATCCTATTCTATTCACCCCAGTTCTACAAAGATGTATAGAGATTTAAGAGAGATGTATGTCGGGGTGGCATGAAGAAAGATATTGCTAAGTTGGATCCGGTTGTCATAATTGCTAATAAGTAAAAGTCGAACATCAAAGGTTGGGTGGCCTAGCCCAAGATATAGAGATTTCTACTTGGAAGTGGGAGGAAATCAACATGAATTTTGTGTTTGGTTTGCCTAAGACTAGAAAGCATTTTTATTCTTTTTGGGTCGTGGTTGATAAAATCATAAAGTCGGCTCACTTCCTATCGGTTAAGATTACTTATGGTGCTGAAAATTATGCCAAATTGTACATTCATGAGTTGGTTAGATATCATGGGGTACCTTTGTCTATTATTTTAGATCGTGATGCTCAATTAACTTCTCAATTTTGGAGGTCCTTCCAAAGATGTCTTGGTACCAAGGTTAAGCTTAGTATGGCCTTTCACCCTCAAATGGATGGCCAAGACGAAAGAACTATCCAAGCTCTTGAGGATATGCTTAGAGCTTGTGTTTTGGAGTTTATGTGTAGTTGGGATGAACATCCTCCACTAATTGAGTTTGCTTACAATAATAGTTATTATTCAAGTATTAGTATGACTCCTTTCGAGGCTCTTTATGGTAGGCATTGTAGGTTATCAGTTGGATGGCTTGAGGTGGGAGAGATTGCCTTGTTAGGTTCAAATTTTGTTATGGAGGCCATGGAGAAGGTGAGGTTGATTAGGGAGAGATTGAAAACACCCCAAAATCTATAAAAGTCCTATTCTAATATGAGAAGGAGGGATCTTGAATTAAAAGTTGGTGATTGGGGCTATTTGAAGGTCTTGCCCATGAAGGGTGTGGTCCGATTTGGCAAAAAGGGTAAGTTGAGTCCAATATTTATAGGTCCTATAGGGTGTTGAGGAGGATTGGTAAGGTAACCTATGAGTTGGAGTTTCCTAATGACATGTATATGGTTTATCCGGTCTTCCATGTGTTTATGTTAAGGAAGTGTGTGGGTGACCCAAGTGCTATTATGCCTCTAGATGTTGTGGGTGTTGTTGAGAACAATTTGACATATGCGGAGGTTCAGGTAGAAATTTTGGATAGGCAAGTGAAAAGGTTGAGGAACTAGGATGTAGTTTCCTTTAAGGTACTTTGGAGGAATCAACTAGTTGAAAGTGCCACATGGGAAGCCAAGGCGGACATGCAAAAATAATATCCGTATCTCTTCCTCTCTACTTAAGCCTAAGGTACTAATCTAAGTCCCCTATTTGATTTCAAGTCTTAAGTTTTGCCCCTTATGCCATTTACATGCATTTATGTTTATGTTGACAAGTATATGGCGATTTTGATATTCATGTTGAAACCTTTTGAACATAATGTTTAAGTGCATTTATTGCATCCATGTTGAGTCAAAATCTTCATGATTACTACTCTTATACTTGTTTCTTTGACATTTAGGGACGAATATTTCCAAGGGAGAGATATTGTTACACCCCGTAACTCTATACTCTTATGTACCCATCTTTTAAGCCTCATTTGCTTAGGTGGGGAGTGTATTAGGATCGTGGGAAACTTCTAGCACTTAGACGAGTTTAAGACTTCCCTATAAATTGAGTTTTGGGTGTTGGTTTATGCAAGGATCAACTTTGAATAAGCATAACTTTTATCACACAAAGGACTATACAACCCACAACATATCAAATACAAGCCCTTTAAGTTACCTTTTCAATGCACTTGGTTTCACCTCATTCTGATATTGGATGAAGGAGTTATGCCCATTTTTGTGAAGCCCTACTGTGCAGATTTGCCACACGGGCACGAAACAGGCCATGTGGCATCTAACGCCTTGTGAGGCTGCCTTGGAGCCTAAAATGGCAACTTTGTGGCCAAGGCATGTGCGACGAGGGGGCCAAACAAGTTGTGTGGTATGGCACGGGCCGTGAGGCCCTCCTTGAGGCTTTTGGAGCAAAATATTTTCTATGTATAAATTACCGTCTCATAACTTTTGCAAAATTTTCGAAGTATGGGTTGACGGACCAGTAAACGGACCGCTTGGCTTCACACGGCCCGTGAACCAGTCCATAAGGTGACACTTAGGCAAAAAAATTCCAAGTGATGGCCAAGTTTCAAATTTCCAGAAATTGTCTAAGCGTTGATTCACGGGCACTCCAAACAAACCGTGGAGTGCCACACGACCCATGTAACCTCAGTGAGGTGGCATTTTTATCAATTTTTCTCTATTTCACTAGTGGCATTTTTATAAATTTAATTTATTCTAATAACTTTTTGGGGTTTCCTATGCTATCTTAACCCTTCCGAAAGACCTAAACCCCATTGCTAACTGTCAAATTCTCTCAAAAGACTTTACCAAAATCCCAATACAAATTCAAGGAAAAAATAGAACAAGTTTTGGATTTCAAGAACCCATTCCAAGCTTCAAGCCTTTCTTAACCCAATTTCAAGAAATTCAAGATCTAAGGTATGTGGGTTTCAACCATTGGGTCCTTTCACCCATGGTGCCTAGACTTTCTTTTTATACAAATTGCATGTTTTCAAGTTAGAATATCTATGAGTATCTCGTTTTATGAAAGTTAATTATAAACCCTATTTGGGTTTTCATAAAATATTGATTGTTTAAGCATGTTTGAGCTATGAATCTATGATCCATTATGTGATTTGATGAAGGATTTTGATGTATCTTGCGTGATGGTATTACCAAGTGTTGGTGGGTGACTTAACATGGATTTTACTCACATGATTTCACTCTTGAATTGCATGGTTTTGTACTAGCATTACACATTCGCCAAGTGTTTGATAAAATATTTGGTTATGGATTCTTGAGTTATTGAAGGTCTAATGTATGATATATGAGTTGAATGACTTTATGATTATGAAAGGAATGTATATATGAGTTGTTTTCATTAAAAGTATCTATAGTATTGTAAGTTGACCACACTTAGTTGAGGAGGTGTTTGCCTCAACCACTATGATGAGGGATGGTATGCCCATCTACCAATTAAGGGGTACATTCACTCAATCATTTTGATAGGGGATGGTCATGCTCATCTACCAATTGGAGGGTATATTCTTCAATCACTTTGACGGGGGGGTGTTCATGCTCATCTGCCAATTGAGGGGTAAGTTTCTCAATCACTTCCCAAGGGGTGGTCATACCTTGGATTCCAAGTATTACATGCTTGGACTATGATGATGGTATCTTTCTACATATGTAATATGTTCTATACAAGCATATTTTACTTCAAGCATTGATCATTCATGCCATATTATTATTATACTATCCATTGGCTATGTTTATGCATTTTGACTATGTTGCCTATCTTTTGTTCCATTGCATCCTACATACTTAGTACATTCAAATATACTAATGCATACTCTATGCCTACATGTTGTTACCATGTAGGAACCAGAGCTCCTCACAATCCTCCTCCTTATGGCCAATTGGTCATCTTTAAAGATAAGCTATTGGTATGTCCTCAAAGTTTTTGGGACAATATCTATGCTACTCTTGCCTTTATCATTTCTTAATATTGAACTCTTTACACTATTACGGTGAGCCCAGAAAGTGTATTGGGCCCCACTCAATCTATGTCTAGAGGTGTTGTTGGAAAAGTGATGTAATTATGCTTTACGATTTGACTCTTTATGATTTATGCTATCGAAGACTGCCTTAGCTCCTTTATCCTTACTTTATGTTCTCTTGATGTTGTTTACTTGTTTTTGTGACCAAAGATGTGTCATGATATACTAAGAGACTTGTTTAGGGTCCCTTCAGGTTCCTCATTCAACTTGTCACTTGTAGGTCCTAGGCTTGGGTTGTGACAGTTGATAGCCCCTTGCTTGTCATAGTTGTGTTGTCACATGCACCAGTCTGCATTGGTTTGCTAAATAGCTATCTGATCCTATTTTTGAAAAGCTGGTGTGGGTATCTGAGTTTGAGATGATGTATATGATAGATGCCATTAAGTTGAGGTCTGTGTGTTCATATGTTGTATATATAGATTGAGTCATCACTTGAGAACAAACAACAATTTTAAGTTGAGGGCGTTGATATGACGTCAAAATACAACACTTTTAATGCTTAGAACTTAGGATTTTGTGTGTTCTCAATGCCATATTTGTGAGTTTTATGTATTTTTATGTTTAGATTTGCAGGAAGATAGGTTGGGCATGCTTTGGGGAAAAATTGAAGAAGATTTCTAGTTTTTGATGAATTACAAGATCCTTTACGGATCGTAGAGCATCCCATAAGTCATAGAGGTAGCTTCATGACAAATCCCATTGAAGGATAAAATCTGAAGATCAGCTCAACGTGTCAAGAGTACGAGTCATAGAGCATTCTATGAGTCGTATTTATGGATTTCGTGAAGATTTTCAGTGAGGGACAATTAGATGAAGTTGAAGCCTACGAACATACAATACGAGTTGTGGATCAGTTAACGAGTTGTAAAGTGAAGTTGTAGAAGAGAAATCCAAGATCCTAGGAGATGATTACTAGACTCTGACTACGAGTCATAGAAGACACTATGAGTCGTAGAGACCTTTCGCAGAAGTCACTGACCAGTTTTTCTATTTAATATAGGACTTAATTATACTTACTATAAATAGTACTTTTAAGTTATTGTACAAGGGTGGACATCATTATTTAGCACTTTTAGGGTTTGTTGGAGAACCCAATACTTGAGAGAGAAGATTGTAGGAAAACACTTGTGGGTAAATTTGATCTTGAAGTTTGTGATTCTCCTTTTACTGAGATTTGCTTAATTTCAATTCAATTGACGAAGTGTTTAATTATGTTGTCTCAATCCATAATTTCTTCATCTACCCATAGTATGAGTAGCTAAATCCACAACTAGGGTTGTGAAAACCATGAAAAACTAATAAACC
>JAOTQJ010014998.1:0-54785 GCA_025642045.1 Solanum sejunctum | reverse complement strand
TGCTTGTAGGACTTAGGAAGCTAGCAGGTGAATCACCTACTTGCTTAGCTTAAATTTGCAAGCTAAATGGAGATGAGCCTCGACGTCGAATTTGTCCAAGTTCAATTATGAATAAATTCCATGTAAGGGTGTGAGTTTAGCCCATGTTTTAGCATCGTAAATGGGATGCATTTTTATCCCAAGAATTATAATAAAAAGGACCCAAAGATATCACAACACACTTAACAATTTTGGCCCAAATCTAAGTGAAAAGAAAGTTGGAAATTAGGCAGCCCAAGCTCATCAACTTGGAGACCCATTTAGGCCCAGGTGTAAGGGCCATGCTAGTAGATAAGCAGCTTATTAATGTGTGTTTTAATATTGTCAATATGTCAAGGGAAGGTCGGTCAAAGACCCCTTTATAAAGGTATCGAAGGCAGCTCCACAATTCATTGTTCACTTGAACTAAAGTTCTCTCAACTTTTCGTCACCTTGTGAAGTATCTAAACAACTCTTCTAGGGTTCTTGGAGAATCCCGAAACCATGAAGTAAGTGGTAATCAAGTTTACACATGTGTTTAGTATGATTGTCTTATGAAAAGCAAGAAGCATATGCTAGTATGTTTGTGCTGGAAAATCAGGACAGATTTTGTTTTGAAGGTTGTTGCACATTTTCCTTTTTTTTTAGTGACATCTCTGTGGTTTGTGGGCTATGTTACAAAGATAACTTGGTGTTCTTAACATGGTTAGAGTTATAAACATCACCTTAAGGTTGCTACCCTGATTTGGGTTTTACTTAACAAGTGCGTTTTATTGTGTTATCTAAAGCGTCATGTTGATTAGAACTTGCAGGCTGTTGTATGTAAGGCTATTAGCTCACATCCTTCATGACTTCTTCAGTGCTATTATAATATTGTTTAGGTCTATTTATATGTGTAACTATTGCTGGAATAGTTTGGTTAAATTTGGACTAGGTTTGGAGTTGTGGACGTCGAAATGTAGCGAAGGAAGGTAACATTGCGTTGTCCATTTTTAGATTGTGTGGAATTGTGATGTGTTGTGCTTTGTGGGATGTTGCAAAACTGTTATAAGATTATAATAGGCTATACATGATGTGTACATTCTAATATGTACTACAAAATACGATTAGGGGCGGAAAGGTTAAACGAATACGCTCGGGTTGATAATCACCCGCTTGCTGCCCATGTATTGTTTTCTCATGTGACTAGAATGCCAAGGTGTATCTATTGGCTACTAGTGCTAGTTTTATCACCTACTATGTTGTAGATAAGTATTTGGAGGAAGGTAAGGTTATCTCGAGGTAGTAACGGGGTCATACAACGAGGTATGTAAGGTTACTTGATTTCGTATTACTTGGCATGAAACATAGATCCTTCCTTGGCACATTAAGTCACTCACCAACTCTGACACAACTATTTAACCATGTATCCACTCTATTACATGTTCATATGATTCCATACATAGTCACATTCAAATCTGCATACAATCTTGGATACCAAGTTACATGAGTTCCTGTTATAAAATAAAGTTCATTAGTTGTTCCATTTTATACGCATTTTATCATTTGTGTAATGTACTTTTTTCATTGTCATATTGTCTTATGTGATTATCCACATGTCACATGCTATATATACAGTCCTGTAGCTCCAATATTATGGGCACCAAATGAATCATCTCAAAGGTAATTGAAAGACAAAGTATAAAGTTTTTGATAGGTGGTAGCCTTAGGGGTGGAGATAGCACCTAGAAGGGATGATCCTATCAAGGGGGGTAGCCCAAGGGGTTAAGTAAAACCTAGCTAGGGACAAATCTGAAATAGTTTCACCACTGACCAGTTAGTCAATTGTTTTATAGATGTGCATAGATTTTATAGTAAAGGTAAAGTAATATAAAGAACATAAAGTGCATGATCCCACATTACTACTGAAGGTGGTCTCTTATGTTGCACCAGTGTACAGTTTCATTTAAATGGTTACATCATATGCATTGTTTCCTGCCTTACATACTTAGTACATTATCTCATAGTGATGTCCCTTATGGGGGACCTGCATTTCATGCTGCAGGTACAGGTGCTAGTAAATCTCCCTAGTAGGAGTACAAGATATTCAGCTGTTGTCACCAAGTTCCAAGTTGTGCCGGGTCTTTGTATATGTCTATAGCTTACGTGTTTTTATTGCACAGCTAGTTGAGGCGGGGTCTGTCTTGACCCTTATCAGATGTTTTTCTTTATTTAGAGGCTTTGTAGACTATGTAAAGCAAAGTGTGGTCATGTGTCGCACTTTAAATACCGTGGCCCCAACGGCCTAGTCATATGCATTTCCTTTTGACTTGTTATCACTGTTTATCTTCTTAAAGGCATTTCAAACACAAAAAACCCTTATAGTGTTTATAGAAAGTGCATAGTTACAGGTTGGTTCTCCCGAGCCTTATCGGCAATGGGTGCCACTGTACCCTAATGGGACTTTGGGGTGTGATAATCCATATGCATGAGTATTACATGAAGAATGTTTTGGATTTTTAGCCTATTATGCATGAGTTTGAAGAATTTGATTTTTCTTTTAAGCCTACGAATGTAAGTAAATTATATGAATGTCTTATGCCTTTTTCACAAGCATGTGTATATATGTATTCTAGTGGGATAATGACCTAGCACCAATGGATTGAAGTTGGCGTAGACTATCCCCAAGGATCCATACTCCGTTCCTTGAACTTGGTGCCTAACATAGGTATATGTTTATGCTCCAATGGGGAAAGAATGTTATAGATCTACCTTTGGTAAGTAGGTCACCTCTTTATGTGTTGTGGGCTAGATGATAAAGTTCCAAGTTATAGCTTACTAGGTTTAATGTTAGTTTTGGTCCCGTCCTCAATATATAGGAAGTATTTTGCATTCATGCATCATGTACTTGATGGCATATTGATATATTACTTCCTTGATATATGATTCCTTCTATATGAGTGTCCTTGCCATCTAACATCGAAATACAGGTTTGATAGGTCATATGCATTACATTCCCTCATACATAGTAAATCAAACGTACTAACACATACTTTTGCCTATATGATCTAATAATGTAGGGACTGGAGATAACCTTCATGCACCATACGATGGGTAGATTGGATCTTGACATAATTATTGTGGTGAGTCCTATAATTCTAGGACAAATCACCATTCCTTTACCCATCATATTTTATTTACATCATTAATTTTGAGGGTGAGCCCATGACATGTCTTATCCTATCCTATGATTAGAGGCATTCTTTGACATCTTGTAGGCTTTTGTCGAATCTATATGCTATATGTTGTATTTGAAGCTTATGGTCATGGTTATCTATTTGATATAGCTATTATGCACTGGTTATGAGAATTATGGTAAGTATGTACACTTGATGTGAAATAAGAAAGATCTTAAGACCATGAATACTATGATTCTTGTTTCAAACAACTTACCCCCACCTTAGTTCTTGTGTGCTATGTGCTATGTGAATCTATGTTAATCCCTATCCCTATGATATCCCCATAGCCAGGGTCCTACATTCTCATCCCTTAGAATTATGTGTTTACTATTTCTTGTACTTTTCTGAAACAATAATGTGTGAATGGATGCTACGAGAGTTATTTGGGGACCCCGGATTCCCATTAGCCAAAACACTCCTAGCCCTTAGGCTCAGGACATGACAAAGACGGTATTAGAGAAATAGATTTATTAATGGTCCTTGGAGTCCAACATGTCATATTCATGAAGTGTCGCATGACCTGTGTCGGGTCTGGTGAAGTGACCATTGGCCTATGGAGGGGTTTTGGACCTTGAGAGTGTAGTTCTAAACCACGGCATAACACACTTGGATCCCTTATAGTCCATGTAACACTTCACGGACCATGTGGTGGGCCATGTTAAAGCCTTAGCTTGAAATCCCATAAGTTTGGGACCAAGGGTGGTAACACAACCAAGTACACAACCCATGTAGGGTGACATAACCCGTAAGGCCTTCTCTATGGGATTTAGAGTGAAATATTTTATAATTATTATATCACCATCTCGGAATTTTGTCATGAAGAATTTCCTAAGTGAAGTGAGATGGAGGAGCAGACAAACCGTTTGGCTTTGAACGACTTGTGGAGCCTCTGTAAAGGTGTTGGCTTCAAATTTTTCTAAGTATGGAATCTTCAAGATCAAGATGTGTTCAGTTTCAAGGCCTAAATTCAAAATTATTTATGTTTTAAATGCTAGTATAGGTCTCCTACATCAAGCCAAGTTCAAAGGAATTCCATTGGCTAAGTTTTTTACAAGAGCCGGTGGAAGGGTCATCTTTAAATGGCTATATCACTTAGGAAAAAAGAACTAGGTGACCCATGACCTATGAAATTGAAAATCTATGAATTAGCTATCTAACGCATTCAATTTCACCTTATTCTAAGTTTGGACCAACACGTTATGCTTTTTTCGTAGAACTTGTCTGGGCAAGACTATGTGCCTTCACGAACTGTGAAGAGCTTCATGACTCATGAAGCCAACCCTTAGATGTTTCATATAAAATTTAAAGGGACATTTTATTAAAGTTTTTTTGATATTTTGTCCCATCCTTAATTCTTTTTAAGACCACTAAACCCCCCTTTACATTCCTAAATGTCTCTTATACTAATTCTAACCTCTCATTCAAGACTAACCCTTAGTTTCTGATGTGATACCAAAAGACAACACTTGTGTTTCTTAATATATAGGATTTTGTGAGTTCTAAATGCAATATTTATGGATTTCATATATTTCTTTGATTTGCAGGATTACAAGTTAGCTATGATTTGGGGAAAAATTACAGAAGTTGCTGGTTTTGGCTGTTGTACGAGACATTCTATGGGTCATAGAGCATTCTACGAGTCATAGATATGTTTTGTGAGGATTTCCAATGAGGGCCTATTTGCTGAAATTGAAGTATACGAACATGCAAATGAGTCATGGAGCAGCTTACGAGTTATAGATTACCTTTCGTGCCCTGAGGATCAGAGAAGTGGACTCACAGGAAATTCATTAGATGAAACCCCCTTTACAGGTCATAAACCACTTTATGAGTCATAAAGGGTTGTCATAGAAGTGAAGTCTAAAATTCCATTAGTTGGTTACGAGACCCCGACTACAAGCCGTAAAAGATATTATGGGCCATAAAGTGCTTTCATAGAGTTTGCCAACCAGTTTTCCTAATTTGTTTCGGACTTGTTTTTAATTATTATAAATTAGTTTTTAGGTTATGTTTCAGAAGTTATTAGTAATTCACTTCAACTTTTATCAATTAGTGGTTTAATACTCAAAGAACTCATTATTCTTAGAGAAAAAATTGTGAGAGAGTCTTTCAGAACACTTACTCTTTAATTCAATTTTCAAGATTGTGATTTTCATTGACATTAGATATGCTTGATCCTAAAACAATTGTGTAATTATTTAATTATGTCTTCTCAATTCATAATCTCTTAATCTACACATAACATGAGTCGCTAAATCCACAATTAGGATTATGGGAACCATGAAGAACTAACAAAGTAAAATGGATAATTCACAATTCTTGAAAGGTGTATATACGTGTATTAAATATCTCTCTTCGTTTTGATGTTTTCTGGTAGTGGCCAACATTGGAACTTGCCTAATTTTACTTACTGGACGAAGGAGTAAGGAATAGGAAAAGATATTAATTAACTGAATTAAATTGATGTATTCTCGTTTAATCAACCAAACTGGGTCAAGGGGAGGTTGTACTGGGACTTATAGGTAATGGTTAGTAATGCACACTATGGAGATGGGCCAAGTCGCATAGTTAAATTCACATCTCACCTTTGACTAAGGGGCTTGCCGAACTTACATTACTATCCTACATGTTATACATTAGAGAAGAATTAGTTTATCTGGTGATATTGTGTTGGGAAACCATTGGGAGCAAATACCCTAGTTGCTCTCTATTATTGATTTTTTTATGATAGCTAGTTAGTTTGTTTTTCTCATTGATTATTACAAACCTCCCTTCGGGGAATTGAGTCAGTTAACTACCGGATTATATATTGGTGAATTTGTTATGATGACTATCACTTTACCCTTTAAAAAGGAGATTTAACTTGAGTGACATCAAGATTTTTGCGCCATTGCCCCTGAATATAAATATACTTAATGAATTCATTAATAATTCAAGTGTTAATCCTTACTTCCTTTTATTTTACTTTTGTTTGTTATTTTTGTTCTTTATAATGTATACGAGTAGCGTATGGCCAACACTAGAATCAAGGCAAGCCCTTAATTCTATTTGATCCAGAGATCCATCAAACTATAAGAAGAATGTCCTAAGATAACGCCAACAATGTGACCAGTGTAGGCCCAAATAGGGATAATAATGATGTGGATTGGAATGAGAACCCAACACATTTAGAGGACATTCCACAACCTCAGGATTTCAATGCTAATGCTTAGCAGTGGAATAAGTATTGATTGAATCTTATGGCTATGAGGCGATTGGAGCTATTGTGCTTCCACTACTACCGATAGACACAAAGTTTATAGTCTCACGTGGATTACTTCAGATGCTGCAGAACTATGGGCTATTCACAAACTTATCCTTAGAGGCTTCCCACAGGCACTTGCACAATATGGTATTTATCTGTAAGAGTATGATGGGAACACAAACTCAGTGTATGAATGCAGTATGATTTTATGTCTTCCCATTGTCACTCAGAGGCATTGCTGCATTATGGCTATCTGAGCTCCCACAGAGTTTGATCACCAGTTGCATAGATCTGCAGAAGGCCTTTATGGAGAGGTAATTCCCTAGATTGAAAAAGCTCAAGTTAAAGGACCAAATTAACAACTTCGAGTAACCTCTTGGTGATTCCATAAGCACTACTTAGGAGTGGTTTACAAAATGACTATGGAGTATCCCTGACCACAAGATAGTTAATGACACCTTGGTAGATATCTTGTACGATGACCTTGATGAGAATAACCAGGATGGTGCTGAGATCAATCATTTGCAAGTATTGTAGAGTGAATAGAAAGAATGGTCAAAACAATTCGTGCATGGGGGAAGCGGTACAAAGCTTCCATAAAGAGTTTACGTGCTGTCAGTGTGAGGCTAGAGCAAGTTAGAAATAATGAAGAAATTATGTAGCAACTTGCTCAACTTCGCCCAAGCATGGATTTGGTGATAAAGTAGAATCAAGAAAGAGTGAACGCAGTGGTTCACCAACCTTCACCTGCACCCATGTGTGAGAAGGCATATTATGAAAAGGACGCATGCTTTGTTAATAAACATACAAGTGGTTTCCATACTAACGCCTAAGTGTCCAATAAGGAATATTAGTGCTAAGGTCAAGGAAACCAAGGTCAGAACTTTCATAGAGGTGGACCTTATAGGGACAACCACGGAGGTTATTATGATAGGAATAGGGTCCAAATGTAGATTGGGGCCGTAGAGAAGGCTTCATAAATGTTTATTATGTGCCACCACACCTGGTGCAAGCAATTCTAGAATAGTGGAGATATTTGATTATCTATTGAAGAAGGCTAAGATACAGGATGAGACTCTAATGGGCATGGAATCAGATATTTCAAGTATTAGTGAGAAAATAGAGTCTCATTATGTGGCTACCAAATAGCTTGAAGAATAGTTTAGTCAAGTTTAACTCAACTTAATCAACATTAGAGGGGTACAATGCCTAGCATTGTATTTCAAAATCCTAAAAATGAAGGGCAGTGTATGGCGGTCACTTCTCGTGGTGGGAAGAGCATAATTGACCCTCCCATGCTGGTCAATGAGGAAGATGTTTGTGAGAAGATGGTTGTAGCTAAGGATCAGATGAAGAGATGGTCAGTATAAGGATAGGGGTGAGTGAAGTAGCTGAAGCACCTTAGAGGTTTAAGCTTGTCCTTTGGCCTCTTACTCCTTTCTTTTAGAGACTTAAAAAGAGGGAGGAGGAAGGAAAGTTCAAGCACTTTCGCTCCATGCTAAAATAACTCTCTATCAACTTCCCCCTCATCGAGGCTTTGGAGAAATTTTGGGCTATGTGAAGTACATAAAGGACTTGGTCGTCGAAAAGTGCACTATGAGTCAAGAGATTTTTTAAGAGCTTCAATATTGCAGTGCTATCACTATGAAGTCCTTGGTTTAGAAGCTTGAAAATCCAAGTGCTTTCATCATACCTTGTACTATAGCAGATATGGAGTTTACAAGGGCACTCTGTGATATAGGTGCCAATATCAATCTAATGCCCTTTGCAGTCTAAAGAAGCTTGGATTGGGGAACCCTACTCCAACTAGTATTTGACTATTGAAGGTGGATCTACGATGAAAAAGCCTATGGGGATAATATATGATGTGTTGGTAAAAGTTGGTAAGTTCATATTCCCTGTAGACGTTGTGATATTAGATTGAAAAGTTGACTTTGATGTCCTCATCACCTTGGGAAGACTATTCCTAGCCACTGGATGAGCCTTAGTAGACATAGAAATTGGTCAAGTCAGGTTTAGATTGAATGACAAAGAAGGTGAATTCGATAACCGCCTGTCCATGAAGCATCTAGATAAATTAAAGAGTGAAGTTTAAGTAATTGGCGAAGTCTATGTAACCAACGTGTCCAAGTCATGCCATGATAATAAATAAGGTGCTACTTGGGAGGAAACCCCAAGTTTTTGATGTAATAGTGTAGTTATAGGTTTATTTTCAGTTTTTGGACTCATAGGTAGCATATTTTGTTGCAATTGGTTGTAATGTTGAACATTGGGTTGGTTGCATATAGGGTAAAAGTCTATTTTATGACGAGTATGCAGGTACAGGACAAAGTCAGCCAGTTTGGCTAAGAAAAACATCAGGCTAAGTCTCTACAACTGCACTTATGAGCCATAAAGAACTTTACGACTCATACTCTATCTTGTAGAGATTTCCAGTAAGCAAAAAAAGTATGCACTCTAGTCTATGAGATAACTTTATGATTCGCAGATCAAACTACGAGTCATGAATGGGGCTCATGGACCCTAGGTAAGTTTTTTGAAATTCTATCAAGTATTGAGGGTTCTATGAAACCATGATTTATAAGTCGTATAACCATTTACGACTCATAATTGGGGTTTCGTAAAGTCAGGCACATTAAAATTTAGTTGACCAAAGTCAAAGTATAAATAGAGGGGTCAAATTATTTTGACCCAATATTTGACCTAATTTACCGATCAACACAAGCTTCCCCATCCCCTCATTTTTCCAACCAATCTCTGGCCACAAAACCCTTTTTCAAGTAAGAATTCTTGCCACTTAGGGTTTTGAGACCACTCACCTTCTCTTTTTTCTTCAAATTAATTTCTACTCGTGGTTAGTTTTTGATTTATTTTTGACGCTTAATTTGTATTGATTGAAAGAGTGATTTGAATACTCTATTGGGAAATGGTGTTTAGACATAAAACCCATGCTCGACTAGAACTTGTGATCAGTTGAAATTAAGATTTACTATGCTTGATTACGGTTAAGCTTGAAATAGGTAATTTGGCCTAGTATGAATGATAATTGTTTGTGCCTGTTTTGCCACTCACCTTATGTGATTGAATGAATATAATTGTGAAATTAGTGATTGAAGACGTAGGTATATGATCTAGTTTGAATCAATTAGAGATGGTCGAAATTGTAGGATAATTTATGCTAAATCACTTTTGATGAGGTGTATGTATGTTAAGAATGTAGAGAGACATGGGTCTAGGGTTAAAATCATGTGGGTGCATGTTTTCATGGTTCAATGCTAATAATATAATTAATGAAAATATCTTTTTGGGTTCGTGTGATGGACTTAGAAACTCAGGTGACTTAGTTTTCTGGTTCATGAGTGGCTTTTATGGCCCATGGAGTAATACATGAGTCATAATTGTCCCTCGTGCAAAATTATAAAAAATTGATGTTTCTGAGATTCGACCAGATAAGACCTTCTACGAGTAGTAGATTACTCTATGGCTCATAGATAGGTCTTATAGGCCCCTGCTTGACCTCAATTACTCACTGGAATTTCCTATGACCTAGTCTATAACTCGTAAATCACTTTATCAGTCATATTTAGTCTTGTAGAAATTTCCAAAAACTAAAATTGTTTTGAACCATTGGTTTACGAGGGATCTTTATGGCTCGTAGTGTAGACTAAGACTCGTAAAGGTGCTTTCATAACACCCTTATACACCTTATTTAAGATAATTTTTGCATCCCATTTTTGATTTGTAGAGGCTAACCATGGTCCTTATATGTTTATATTTCAGGTATTATGGCACCCAAAGCTTAATGTAATGTAATTCTGGCCCTAAAGGGGAGGCTCGGTGATGAGCCTTCAGACTAAGTTGTTCATTAAAGGTCCCACATATTAGACTTAACCTAAAGGCTGGCCGACCACAGACTAGAGCCATTGGTAGAGCTTGGAGCACTCAAGCTCCTATTTCTAGCACTCCCCAGTCTGAGTAGAGAGGTAGTGATGGGAGCAACTTCTAGTAGATGATTCTATCTAGAGAGAAGTCTAGCTCTGAGGGTGGCCTTGAAGAGAGCTCAGAGGCTGAGTCCTCCGTGGCACCCCGATCATCACCATCTACCCCGAATACCTTCTCTAATTAGTGGTGTGTCATAGAAATAGAATAGATTTATAGAGAGGTCATGCAACTGAAAGAGACGGGCAATCCAACCCATCTATCTATGAGGAGCCCAAAGTTATATAAGATAGACTTAGTTATGTCCCCGGTCTCTAGGACATAATAATTTGTCACGGGCATCAGCTGCTGACTGATTCTCTTGTATGGTACTCCTCGACTATGGTGAGGGAGTTCTATGCATCCTATGCAACCACTATCAAGCTCACTCTTCCCAAAGGGAAGAAAAACCTCGCTCAGCCCAGACTGACAGATACATGAGTAAGGGACCAACAGGTTGATATATCAGAGAAGACCATCTGGGGATATTATATGGTCTTGAGTTCCAGGACCCCAGATCTATTGTAGAGTTCAATTACAGGGTAGGGCAGATGCAGAACCCACTAGTGATGAAAGACCCTGAGCATCTAGCCATATTGATGAGATATGTGATAGGGTTTATTGCATAGTAGGGGCTGGAACCTGCATAGGTCACCACTTATAAGAAGCTTATAGTCAAGGCTTCACCCAACTTCCCTACCAAATTTTGGTAGGATATTATTAGTTCATGCATCTGGTTAACACTCGCTGATAAAAGTTTGATGCTATAGCCTGCAGTTTTTGTTGCCAAAATCTTAGCTGGCTATGATATTTACTAGACTAGCCTTATCGTGGAGTAGATACATAAGTCGCATTAAAGAGGTCCACCTCCATCCCTTTCTCTTGTTTGATCTATATCCCTATTTAGAGTCTGGGTGGAGATACTACACCATCTAGACTAGATTATTAAGGCCCAACACCCTTTGGAGCCTAACCTGATTAAGGATGATAAGAACCCAGTGGCAATGTGGCGAGCATAATCCCCACCTATGCTAGAGACTTTCTCCCTAGTGCCACCACCTAAGAGTTCTGAGATTGACACCACTACTGTTGCTGCTACTACAGAGGAGAGGCCCCCGTAACACAAGGCAAATAAGAAGTGGGGGCCTAGTGTTGCTGCTTCTACACTAGAGGCTATTACTTCACAGAATTCTATAGAGGGCATGATCTACGTGTCCACCAATTCTATATAGCTATGCCATAGAGGTTAGCACATGTTGAGTCATAGTAAACTTATCTTATTTAGTAGATTAGGCGATGGGTCCGCAGGCTATTACAAACTGGAAGGGTCAGAGTCATGCATTCACTATCGCTACCATCTAGGATCGTATTTCTATAGTGGATGCCCATATCGATTCCTCTAAGGAAAGGGTGCAAAAGAGATTGAGTGAGGCCTGATTGTTAGACTTATGAGCCATTGGAAAGGAGATCCACCAGCTCCACACTGACATGGCAGCATTACTAGCGGCACCAGTCACTCTACTAAAGATAATATCTCTAGTGTCGATATTTGTTTTATTTGCTCCTGGGGAGCCTACCTAGTCTTCCCTTAGGAAGAGACCTCGCATGAATGAGGATACTGAGGAGAGACATATACGGATGAGGATATCAGAAGAGGAGGAACTCAAGCTTGTCCTAAAGAGATTGAGACATGAGGATGAGATGCGCAAGCTCGAGAGAAAGAGTAGTTGACGGGTGCTAGCCCCTCTGGACATAGCACTATTACTGTGTAGACTACCCCATAGGAGGAGGGTGGCCAACCTCAGCCACTGACCGATGCTTAGTCGCCTAGCTATGTTTTCTTGACCCCTTATGTTCTATTTTACTTGTTATTGTGGATTGGGGATAATACACATCATTTTCGATGGGGTATGGGTAATTATGGGCCGATGTGAAGTCTGCGTAGCTTATGGTCCATAACTATCCAAATTTTTGGTCCCGAGGTTTTCTTGCTTGGGTTATTTTTCCTTGTGGATATTTATTTTCCATAAAACCAACATGTTTAGGATATTTAGATAATATTTGCGTATAGTACTAATATTTGTGGCATAGAGCATATTTTTTATGTTTTGTTTGAAAAATGATACCCATAAAAAATTTTTGATTACCTAATTATATAGTAACCATGTATGTTTAAGTGTCTGACGATATCTGTTCTGATGAGTAAGAGTAACTTGAGACACAATGCATGACTGTGAGTCTTTTGTTGATAATGTATTATGTGCAATATGATTATGAGCATAATTTGATAAATTCATGCATTTTGTGCTAATTCAGAACTTGCCCTGTTACTCTAAGACAGATTGCAGATTAAATGGATAAGGAAAGGATCTTAGGCCTTTGTTTTTAAATAGTCCACTTTAACCTAAACAAAACTAACCAAACCAATGATATATCCTTAGTTCCTAATTTTTGAGCCTATATATGTACTTATTCTTTGAAAACACTTGATTACCTAGCCTTGTCTAGTGAAAAATTATGAAATTGGCCCTGGTCTTTCCATGAACGTTATGTACCTTGACTGACATAAAAAACCTAAGTTGAGGGTAGCTACCAAAAGTGGTCCCGGTTCAGAGGATTGATATTGTGCACCTCAACATATGCTAAAAGCCAAAGTTGAGGGTAACTAGTGCAAGGGTAAATCACAAAAATAAGGGAGGTGAAATGACCCCAAATGTGCCTAAAAATGTGCCTCGAACTGCCCAAAAATTTGACTTTATATTCTTTTTTAGGAGTCAAAATTAGGGGTGTAACCCCAATTTGAGAGTGAAGAATTAGCAATTATGAAAATTCAAGAATAAAATTTCCATAATAGTTTCTGCGTCTTGGGCACGACGCGCCCCAGTGTTATTTTGTACATTTTCTTTTTTTGGGTCCAAGGCTTTGGGTCTTGGGCCCAAGGGTTACCATGCATGAAAATACCTATACTTAGCTTTATTTTACCCTCATATCATCCAGTAACTTTTCCCAATACTCACTCAAACACTTAGTCATATTTTCTCTCCCCAAACTCAAGTCCCAAACCCTCATCCCAAGTTAAGGTTCATCTTCAAGGTTCTTCTTCAAGCTTCAAGTCTCGATCTCCAATCTTCACCAAATTCATCTCCAATCTATGGTATGTGATTTTATTTTATGGGTTACTTTCACCCATCCTACCCAAGCCTCCTTTTATTCAAATTGCATGAGTTAAAGTTGAATTACAAATGGGTTTTGGTTATTATGAAATTCACTGCATACTATGTTATAGCTATGTACAGTTATGACTGTTTTGCCATGTTTTGAGCACAAATCTTTGATCTGATATATGATTTGAGAAGGGATTTTCATGAATATTGCTTGAGGGTGTTTCAAGGTGTTAATTGATGGTTTTATAATGAATTATCTTGCATGATTTCATCTCTATATTTCATGGGTTTATACTAGCATTACACACCCTTTAAGTGTTTAATAAAATGTCTGGATGTGATTTCTTGAGGAGTTGAAGGTCAAAATCATGAGATATGATATGAGTGACTATATGATGATGAAATGATCTTATGAATATGATAAATTTTATATAAAGTATTGCATTAGACCATGCCCAATACTAGGGGACTAAGAACTGGAATAACATAGGTGCGGTTTTGTGCTCATCAACCTAGGGAAGGGTTTGTACTTCTCTACCTGGTGATGTGGCAGGACCACTAGATGGGTGTTTGTACTCATTAACCTAGGGAAGTGTTTCTACTTCTCCACAATGTTGATGGGGCGACATTATCACCAAACCAGATGAGGGTTCTTACTCATCCACCTAAGTGATGGGGCGATATCATCACTAACCTACCAAAGGGTTGTACATTTAGAAATCTAACTTGGTCTCTTCTACATATATAATATTCTATACGAGCATCCATTAATTAATCATGTTTTGCTGATGCATTTATCATTCATGTCGTATTGTTATAGTGTGCCTATTGCCTATTGTTATATAGTTTAATTATTTGCTTAATTCTTATTTGAATTGCAACCTATCCCTACATGATAGCACTATGTAGGAGCGGATGCCTAAGTTGATCCTCCTCCTCCTCCACATGGATTGTTCGATACTACTTAAGCTAGTTGGTGAATCCTCCACTTCCGGGACCTTAGTCTATGTTTCTCTTATTATGTAATGAGACACTCTTCTTTATTTTCAATCTTGACTAGTGAGGGTGAGCCCAGTTACTTTATATTGACCCCCACTCTTATCTATGTAGTAGGGGTATTGGTGGATATGCTATGTGTCTATGATATGAGCCTTGACTCTTTGTCTCTTGAATATAATGTTATGCAAGCTTTTACCCTTAGTCTCTTGCCCTTGTTTTCTAAACTTTTACATATTACTTAAGAATTAGTCTCTCTTCCTTAGTCCCTATTCCCCTGATTATATCTTTTATGTTGTTTCACATTGCTTTCGCAAGTAAGGATGCGTACTAATATGCTTTGAGTCTTGTTTGGGATTCCTTCGGGTTCCCCATTCGCTGGTCATGCCCAGGCCCTGGGCTTTGGTTATGAAAGGTGGTGAGTTAGGAATACCAAAAAAAAGAAGGAAAATCATATACTGGGTGCAAAAAAGAATAAATAAAAGATTACTTAATTAAGAGCTTAAAAGCAATACGGAGTGTAAAAACAAGACAAAAATTGAAAAATAAAAAGAAAGCAACCATAAAAGCTTGAAATAGGAAAAAGGTAGAATAAGGCAAAAATATCTAAGTTGGTTGGGCAAGAGTGTCGAAAAATGAAGTTTCAAAGAGGGCCTTTGGTCACTAATTTCCCAAAATTCCATACAAAGCCTTCTAAGCCTACGTTACATGCCTAGAAAGTCCTAAAGTGATCATAGTCCAGTTTATTTAAGGTCTGAGTCATGAATATAGGGGCAAACCTATGGTATTAGTCATTATGCATGAACATCTTTTGTGAGTGTGAATGTTTTTGCACAGTCCCAAGATTTAAATAGGAAAACATCATTCAGTGTCAAATACGGGACTTCTTTCTGTGAAGGCAAGATTTAAAGATGAAAGCATCATTGAGTGTCAAATATGTGACTTTTTTTTGTGAGGGAACTTGCATTGCATTATTACCATTTGACTTGTTTAGCGATTGTGGACTGTTGATAACCCCTTGCTTGTCATGGTTGTGTTGTCACATGCATCAGTTTACTTTGGTTTGCTAAATAGCTGTCTGATTTTGTTTTGAAAAGTTAGTGTTAGTACCGGAGTTTGGGTTGTATGCCATTGCATTGATGTTAATGTTACTGCTTGTCTATATAAATAGAGTTCATTGCTTTAGGACAAGCAATAATTTTAAGTCGAGGGTGTTGATGTGCTGCCAAAATACAACACTTTTGATTCATAAAGCATAAGATTTTGTGAGTTCTCAATGTGATATTTGTGGGTTTTATCTGTTTCTATGTTTTGAATTTGTAGGATTACAAGTTGGCTATGATTTTGGGAAAAATTTTAGAAGTTGTTTGTTTCTGCTGTTGTACAAGAAATTCTATGGGTCGTAACGCATTTTACAAGTCTTAGATAGGTTTTGTAAGGATTTCCATTGAGGGTCTATTTGGTGAAGTTAAAGTCTATAAACATGCTGATGAGTTATAGAGCGGTTTACAAGTCGTAGACTACCTTCCATGCCTTGAGTATCAGAGAAGTGGACTTGCAAGAAATTAATTAGAGGAAAACATTTAATGGGTTGTAAACCACTTTTGAGTCATAAAGGGGTATCGTAGAAGTGATGTACAAAATTTTAGAAGCTGATTACGAGACCCCGATTACGAGCCGTAGAAAACATTATGAGTCGTAAAGTAGTTTCATAGAGTTTGCCGACCAGTTTTCCTATTTTATTTAGGACATATTTTTAACTATTATAAATAGGTCTTTTAGGTTATTTTTCAGAAGTTATCAGTAATTCATATCTGTTTTTATCAATTTTAGGTTTAGTACCCGAGAACACAATATTCTTAGAGAGGAAATTATGAGGGAGTCTTTGAGAACACTTCTGCTTTAATTCAATCTTCAAGCTTGTGGGGTTCATTGACATTGTATTTTCTTAATCTTAGTACAATTGTGTAAAGGTTTAATTATGTCTTCTTAATTTATAATTTCTTCGTATACACATACTATGGGTAGCTAAATTCACAACTAGGGTTGTGGCAACTATGAAGAACTAACAAAGTAAAACAGAATAATTCACAATTCTTCGAAATTGTATATGCATGTATTAATTGACTCTCTTCATTTTTCATGTTTTCTAGTGGTGGCCAACATTAGAAGTCATTTAGTGTTACTAACTAGACTAAGGTAATAATAAATAGGAAAAGCGATTAATTAATAGGATTCGATTGATGTGTTCTGATCGAATCAACCAAAATGGACAAAGAAAAGGTTGTAGTGGGACTAATAGGTTATGGTTAGTAGTGCACACTATAAAGATTGTCCAAGTTGCATAGTGAAATTTGCCTCTGACCTTTGACCAAAGGGCTTAGTAAGCTTAAATTACCATTCTGCATGCCATACACTAGATTAGTATTAGTTTATCCAGTGATACTGAGTTTGGGAGTCATGGGGAACATAATATTCTAGTTGCTCTCTAGTATTGATTTTTCTCTCGTGATAGTTAGTTTATTTTTCTCATTGATTATTGCAAACCCCCCTCTTGGGGAATTGAGTCGGTTAACTACTTGGATTGCATGTTGTTGAATTTGTCTTGAGTCTACGTACTCCTTGTGTAATTGACCCCAACCTTGGTTAGGTTTTATATCTTGAAAACGACCTTTTCATTCTCTAAAAAGAGGTGTAACTTGGGTGACATCAGTTTCTAAAATCAAACTCTCAAAATTGTCTCCAAGTCTCATCTTCAAGATTCAAGGTAGGAGTCAATTGGGGTTTATTAAATTTAATTGATGTATGTTCTATGTTTATTTATTGATTTTATAGTGCTTAAGCCCTAATATGATGAAATTCATTTAAGTTATGAAGTCATTAAGGTGTATGTTCCCTTTAAAGCTTGATTTGTGCATGGATAAGGTATATTATGATTTAAATATGAATTTTACTTATCTTTCTACTTTAATTTCATAATATATTATTGATTTAAGTTTGTATCTCCATTAACCATGTTATTCTCATCTTATTTATGATATATGCATTCATGACTATGATTTTTATGAAGTGTGTTAAGCCCAATTATGTCTATGTATATGATTTGATAACATTATGGTTATGACAAGAATGTGATCACATAAATGTCTATGATTAATGCTCTTTGAGCAATTATAGGTGTTTACACCACTATGTCTTGGGAGCATCGATTGTGGTTTGAGTCAGGGTAGGCTATCCCCAAGGGTCTACATGCATTTCTCAAGAAGGTACTCCAAATGAGCTATCCCTATGCATGAAAGTATTACATAAAGAATGTTTTTGGCTTCTTAGCATATTATGCATGAGTATGAATAATGTGATTTGGCCTTTAAGCCTAAGAATGTATGTAAATGATCTGAAAGTCTTATGCCTCTTTCACAAGCATGTATATATATGCATTCTACAGGGATGATGACCTAGCATCAATGGATTGGAGTCTTCATGGACTATCCCCAAGTGTCCATACTCCTTTACTTTAACTATGTGCCTAACATAGGTATATATTTATACTCTAAGGATGAGGAATGTTATGGATCTTCCTTTGGCACGTAGGTCAACTCTTTATCTGTTGTGGGTTAGACAACGGAGTTTCAAGTTATAGTTCACTTGGTCTAATGTCAGTTGTGATCCCATCCTTAAAAACAGAAGTATTTTCACATTTATGCATCATGATTCTCATGTCGTATCGATATACTACTTCCTTGATATATGATTCCTTCTATATATGTGCCCTTGTCATCTAACATCAAACTACTGGTTTGATAAGTCATATACATTGCATGGACTGATACATAGTACATTCAAATGTAGTAACACATACTTTTCCCTTCATGAGCTAACTATCTATGGATAGAGACTACTTTCATCCGCTGTACGATGGCTAGATTGGATCATCAGATAATTGTTCTGGTAAGTCCTATCTTTCAAGGACAATCCACCATTCTTATACATATGATGTTTTTTTATATAATTTACTTTAAGCGTGAGCCCAAGATATTTTTTATCCCTCATCCTATCCTATGACTAAAGACCTTGTTAGATATCTTGTAGACTCTTGTTGGATCTATTTTCTATGTATTGTATTTGGAGATTATGGTCATGGTTATCTATTTGATATGGCTATTATGGGTCGGTTATGAGAATATGATAAGTATGTGTGTTTGATGTGGAATGTTGAAGATCCTAAGCCCTGTATTTCCCCATAGAGTAAATCATACTTACCTAACCCTTAATTTTTATATGCTAAGGTCTATATGAATCCATGTTAATCCATATTCCTATGATATCCACGCAGTGGACGTCCTACTTTCCTATCCCTTTGAACTATGTGTTTACTAGTTTATGTATGCTTTCGAACCGATGATGTGTGTATAGATGCAATGAGGCTTGTTTGGAGACTCTTTGATTCCTATTCAACATGTCATGATAAGTTCCTAGTCTTGGGTCATGATAGAGATGGTATCAGAGCACTAGGTTTACAAATGGTCCTCAGAGTCCAACATGCCGCATCAAGTAGAGTCTTATTCATGGTTGTTAAGTGTGCTATATCTAGGGTTAGAAGGCTACAAGGCTTTTGAGGAAATTATTTCTTTTTTTTATAATTCTTGCCGTGCCATGGAATATTCCATAAGATTTCCTATCTCCATCCCTCCCTGCCGAATAAGGAGAGTTACTTTGGGATTATAATTCAATCCAGGCAAACAAGATGTTGTAGATGATCTATAAGATAGGGATAAAGTGAGTTGGTGAAGGATGTACATTATTTGACAAGCTTGCTCCTTCAAATATTCAAATTTTTCTTGGGTTAGCTAGGTATGACGGAAGGTTTGTTGAAGGTTTCCCATCTCATGCACCGCTATTGACCAAGTTGACTCCAAAGAAGGCCAAGTTTATATGTTCCTATGACTATGAGAAGAGTTTTCAAACTTTGAAATATCGACTTACATCGGCTCCTATTTTGACTCGACCAAATGTCTTAGATAGGTTTATGTGTATTGTGACGCTTTGAATCAGGTTATAGTGTGTGCTTATGCAATATGGCAAGGTAGTAGCTTATGAGTCAGGATAATTAAGGGTGCATAAGAATAATTATGCAACTCAGGATCTTTAGTTAGTGGTGGTGGTATTTGCCATGAAGAATTGGAGACATTATTTGTATAGGGTGCATGTTGATATTTTCAATTATTAGAGGTGCTTGAAAGATGTGTTTGCTCAAAGTTGTCTTAAATTGAGACAAAGGAGATGGTTGGAACTCCTTAAGGACTATACCATGAGTGTGCAATATCATTCAACAAGGAAAATATTGTAGCCGACGTGCTTAGTAGGCCATATGTTGGAAGGGTAGCTCATGTTAATGAAGGGAAGAAAGAGTGGGCAAAGATGTTAATCGTTTGGCTAGATTGCATGTTAGGTTGACCGACTCTAATGATGCTAGTGTTTATGTTCAAAATAGGGCTGAATTTTCTATTGCTTGTAATGTTAAGGTTGAGCAAGATCTAGATCTATCATTAGTTGAGTTCAAGCAGTTGGTTGCCGAAAAGAAGATAGAGGTATTCTCCTAAGGGGGAGGTTGTGTGCTTCTTTTTCAGGATCGGTGATATGTTCCTGGTGTGGATGATCTTCGGAAGGTGATCATGAGTAAATCCAATATCACGACCCAAGCCTAGGGCCTAGACATAACACGGTGAATGAGAAACTCGAAGGGACCCCCAAAGAAGCCTCTTAGCATATCGTCACACATCTATGGTTGTGAAAGAATACAAAAGATATATACAAACAAAAGTAAGGGCAATGGGCCTAAGGGAGAAACTTGTATGAATCATTGAAGTCAAACTCAAGAGTCAAGCTCATACATAATACACACCTTGTCCAATATACTCTTCTAAAACATGGAAAGAGCTTCGGCCAAGACAAAGTAGCCGCGCTCCCTCTCATAGTCAAAGATAACACAAGATAGTGTCTCAATACATAGATAATAGAGAAAAGAGATAAATGAAAGTCCCAGAAGTGGAGGAATCACCCACAAGCTTGGAATAGCACCACCTAGCCACGTGAAGGAAGAGTATGATCCACTCAGGCACCGATTCCTACATGGTGATATCATGTAGGCAAGAGTATGCTTTAGTACGTTTGAATGTACCAAGTTGCGGGATACAATGCAAGAAGAGATAGGCATCATAATTCAAATGCAAGACGATAGACAATAGGCATATTATAGCAAGATGGAATGTATGATCAATGCATAAGTAAATCATGCTTAAGTACATCATTGTCATTTAGAGTATCATATGTGAAGAATGAGACCAAGCAAGCTCTCCAAGGTATAAACTCCTTGGTTGTTGATGGTGGTCATACCCCGCCATCCATGGTGACGAAGTATAAAACCCTCACATTCTTGAGGTGGTCACACCCAACCATCCATGGTGATGAGGTATAAACCCCTCACATGGTTGATGATGGTCACACACCAAACATCCATGGTGATGAAGTATAAACCCCTCACATGGTTACTCGGGATCTTTTCCCCTCGAATCGGGCACGGTCTATGTAATACCTTATATAAGATTCATCATAGGCTCTAATGCAATATCTCGTGTAGGAATAAACATGTACATAAGCTCATTTTATCATCCTAACATCATTCATATCATATCTCATACTTTGGACCTTCAATTCTGCAAGAAACCATAACTGGACATTTTATCAAACACCTTGGGAGTGTGTAATAGGGGTAAAAGAGCATGCAATATAGAGATGAAATCATGCAGGAAAATCAATGTAAAACCTTTAATCAACACCTTGCAACACCCTCAAGTCATTCATATCAAAAATCCTCATCAATTCCAACAGTAGATCCAAGATTTAAAGCTCAAAATATGCTTAAACAACCATACATTCATGTATTAAAAATCACTGTGCAGTAAATTTCTCAATATTCAAGACCTACACATAAAATTAACTTTAAATCATGCATTATTAAGTAAAACAGGGTTTACGCACCATGGGTGGAAGGACCCAATAGTTCAACACCACATACCTTAGCTTTTGTGAAGTTCTTAACGAAGATTTTCATGGAGATTTGAAGCTTGGGTGAGATCCTTGAAGAAATCCTTGAGATCGGCCTTGAGTTTGGGACTTGAATTTAGGGTTAGAAATGAGTTGAAGTGTTTGAGGAAATATTGGAGAAAGTTTTTAGGTGATATAAAGGTAAAATAAGGCTAAGTATAGGTGAATATATGTTTGGGAAAACTTAGATCCAACACTTAGAAAAATTTGGGCAAACTAGGAAACGACAGTCCAGGAAAACAACCTCTCCACGTCGCAGATAGATCACGGACCGTCTCTAGAAATTTCACTAGGTGCAAATTTCATAATCCGATTCCTTTAGTTTAAATTTGAGGTTAGACCCTTGTCACACTAATTTGGACCCCATGAACAAGAATATGAAGACGGATTTTTGAAATTCCAACTTAATTTTTAGATATATGAAAAACAATTTTCCAGTACTTCCGAGGCACATTTTTGGGAACTTTTTGGGGTCATTTCAGCCCATAACTCTTAGTATTCTATTCACTCGATATCTAATAAGATGTTCCGAGACTAGAGGGATATGTATTTGTGGAATGGTATGAAGAAGAACTTAGGAAAGTTTGTTTCTGAATGCCCTAATTATCAACAAGTAAAGTAGAGCAACAAAGGCCCGTTGGTTTAACTCAAGGTATTGAAATTGATACTTGGAAGTGCGAAGATGTGAACATGGATTTTATGGTTGGTTTGCCTAGGACCTGAAAGCAATTTGACTCCATTTGGGTTATTATTAATCAAATGACTAAGTGGGATCATTTCCTAACTGTCAAGACTACTTGGTGCTGAAGATTATGCAATGTTGTACATCCAAGTGTTGGTTAGGTTGCATGGTGTTATAGGATCATGGTACTTAATTTACTTGTCTCTTTTGGAGGACAGTTCAAATAATACTTAGTACTAAGGTAAAGTTGAGCACCACCTTTCAGCCTCAAACCGATGGACAAACCAAGAGGATAATTTAAAATTTGGAGGACATGTCGAGGTCTTGTGTGTTGGAATCCAAGGTTAATTGAGGTGATGATCTACCACTTATTGAGTCTGCTTACAACAATAAATTTCATGCTAGCATTGGTATAATACCATTTGGGGCTTTGTATAGCAGAAGTGTAGATATATGTTGAGGTGGTTTGAATTAGATGAAATGACTTCTGTAGGGCCAAATATAGTGTTGGAGGCTACGAAAAGAGTGAAAAGAATTAGGGAAAAGGTCGGAGATGGTTCGAAGTCATCAAAAGTTTTAATTGGATGTTAGATTGAGGGATCACGAGTTTTATGTTGGTGATTTGGGTGTACGTGAAGGTCTCACTTATGAAGGGGTGATGTATTTTGGCAAGAAAGGTAAGCTAAGTCACCCGGTATATAGGCCTTTAAGAGATCGTTGAATGAATTAGAAATGTGGCTTATAGGTTAGAGTTGATTCCTAATTTGAATTATACTTACCCAGTCTTCCATGTGTCTAGGTTGATGAAGTTGGTTGGTGATCCTAGTACTACTGTGCATTTGGAAAGAGTTGAGGCTGAGGTGTCTTATGAGGAAATTCCATTGGAAATTTTTGATAGGAAAGTGAAGCGACTTTATAACGAGGATGTGGTTACGATTAAGGTACTTTGGAGAAGTATACATGTGGAGAGTGCTATATAAGAGGCGGAATTGGACATGATAAAACAATATCCCAATCTTTTTCAATCTACTCAAGCCTAAGGTACTAGGTTATTTCTTTTCCAAATGGTGCTAATTCTTTCACTCTTGAGTTTCATGACATCACATGCATACATATGCACGAAAATGATTTTTATTATGTTTTTAATAATTTTAATACATTTTTATATAAGTTTTAATGACTTTATTATTTCCATGTAATGAAAAAATGTATTGTATTTTGTAATTGAAGTTTTATGTTCTAAGTCAAGCCTTTCAAGAATTGTTCTTGCATATCCAAGGATAAATGTTTTCAAGAGAGAGATGATGTAAGGATCTAGGCATTGTACGATCTCATTAGAGCTTGAAGAATTTGGTTCGGCAAAGTTTTTGACCAAGGTAACACTCCAAGTGAGACCTCACAGTTCGTGGGAGGTCAAACGGCCCGTGTAGGGTCTCATAAAGAAACCCTTGGCCTATGGAGGGGTGTTGGCCCATAAGAGTGGAGTTTTAAACCAATGCACAACACACTCGAATACTTCATATCCTTATGACACTTCACGAACCGTGTGGTGGGCTTTGTGGAAGCCTTAGACTGGACTCCCACAAATTTGGGACCAAGGTGTGACACGACCAAGTACACAACCTGTGTAGGGCGGCATGACTTGTATGGTCCTTAGTATGGGCTTTAGAGTGAAATATTTTCTAATGATAGAATTAATGTCATGGAACTTTATCATGAAGAATTTTCTAAGTGAAGTGGGACAAAGGAGTACATGCACCATTTGGCTTGGTATGGCTCGTGGAGCTCTCCGTATGGGTGTTATCATCAAGATTTTCTAATTATGGAATCTTTAAGCTCAAGCTATGTTCTCCTTCAAGTCAAGATTAGATATGTTGTTTAATGCCATCATGGGTTTCCTACCTCAAGCCAAGTTTAAAGGAATTCCAGTGACTAAGTTTTTCATAAGAACTGGTGGAAGGGTCAACTTTAAATGGTCATATCTCTTAGCAACAAAAGAACTGGATTACCCACAATATATAAAATTGAAGCTAAAGTTCGTTTCACCTTATTCTGAGTTTGGAACAAGAAGTTATGTGCTTTTCTATAGAACCTATTTAGGCTGGATAAGGTGCCTTCACAGACCATGAAGAGCTTCACGGTTCACGATCTGTCAAGCTTGTCATGAGAAGTTCCAGAGAAAATTTAAAGAGCCTTTTTGTTAAAGTGTTTTTGATTTTCTGGCCCATTCCCAAGACTGATTAATACCGTTAAACCTCCATTACATTCTTAAACCTCTCCTATACTAATTCTAACACCTCATTCAAGACCAACCCTTAATTTCTAGAATAAAACTCTCAAAATTTACTCCAAGTCTCATATTTAAGATTCATGCTAGGATTCAATTTGGGTTTCAACTTCAAGCTAAGTTCTTCTCAACTTCATCTTCCTAAGCAATGTATGTGGGTTCTGATTCATAGTCACTTTAAACCAAGAAGACCCAAACTCTTTTCAAATCATTTACATGAATTTAGCTTTCCTTTAATTTAAGTTTTCAATATTAATGTTTATTAAATTCAACTGATGTATGGTCTATGTTTATTTATTGACTTTAAAGGTTCATTAAGTACTAACATGATGAAATACAATGAAGTTACGAAGTTATGAATGTGCATGTACCCTATAAAACTTGATATTTGCATGGGTAAACTATATTATGATTTAAATGTGAATTCTACTTATATCTCTACTTGAATTTCATAATTTATTATTGATTTAAGTTTGAATCTCCATTACCCATGATATTCTCATCTCATTCATGACATGCATACATGACTATGATTTTTATGAAGTTTACGAAGTGAGTTAAGCCTATTTATGTTTATGTATATGATATGACAGGATTATGGTTATCACATGAATGCGATCATATAAATGTCTTTGATTATGGATCCTTGAGCAATTATGGATGTTTATGCCACTATATTTAGGGAGCATCAATTGAGGTTTGAGTCGGGTGGGCTATCCCGAAGGGTCTACACATATTTTTCAAGAAGGTGCTCCAAAGGAGCTATCCCTTTGCATGAAAGTATTGCATGAAGAACGTTTTGGCTTTTTATCCTATTATTGTCATGATCCAAGCCTAGGCCTTGACATGACACGATGTAGGGGGAACCTAAAGGGACCCCAAACAAGCCTCTTAGAGCATCATTACACATCCTTGGTAACAAAAGCAATAAAATAGCAACATAGAAGTACAAATAGGGATAATCGGGGCTAAGGAACATCATTAATATCATAACAACAAGAGTCAAGAAAGAGTCAAAGCTCATAGCATAATACATATCGTGACCAACAACACCTCTAAACCTTAGATACTTAGTGAGGCCAAGACAAACAACCAAACTCACCCTCATAATAATGATAGAAGGTAATCCAAACATACAAAACATAATCTAAACATAAGCTTGAGAAAAGATAGATATTATCCTAGGACATGAGGACTCAACATAAGCTAACTTGAACAATCTATCTAGCCACGAGGAGAATCAATAGGAGCTCCAGTTCTTACATTATGATATCATGTAGGCATAGAGTATGCATTAGTATGTTTGAATGTTCTACATATGTAGGATACAATTTAATAATTGATAGGCATCATAGGTAAAATGCATAATCACAAGCAAATAATATCATACTATTAATACGACATGTATGAATTTTTCTTAAAGCAAAACCATGCTTATATAGAATATAATATGAGTATAAGAAGTGACTGTTATAGTGAATCCAAGTCCTGCCACCTCCTCAGAGAGGCACATGAAGTACAAACCCCTTCATGAGGTTGATGGGTACAAATCTCCCAACAAGGTTGTAGAATACAAACCCCCAAACAAGGTTGATTAGTACAAACCCCCAAAAATGTTTCACAGGCCTTCCACCTCCCGAATGAGGCGATAAAGGTACAAACCCCTAATTACAGGTTACCCGGGCATACAACTTCATGGATAAGGCCTGGTCATCCCCAACACTATTGAGGTAATATTATATATATACACTCCTTTAAGCAACTTATACCTACACTCCTTTCATCATCATATACATACATTTCTTTCATCATCATAAGTCATTCATCTCACAAGACATGCAGTGTACCTTCAATTCCTCAAGAAATTATAATTGGATATCTTCTCAAATACTTGGCGGGTGTGTAGTGCTAGTATAAAATCATGCAATTCAACAGTTTTATCATGCTAGAAAACGCAATGCAAAACCATAAATAGACACTTGGTAACAGCCTCAAGCAATATACATCAAAACTTTCATCAAATCTCACAATAAATCTTAGATTCATACCTAAAACATAATAAAATAGTCAACATTTCATAAACCTCAACATAGTGTTTAGTGAATTTCATAATGAATAAGACATATAAGTAAATAAATTTTAAATCATGCAATTTTTGATAAAAGAAAACTTGGGCATCATGAGTGAAAGGAACCCATGGAAGAAAAAACAAATACCTTATCTTTTGGATAATCCATCAAGAAAATTGGAGATAGAGACATGAAGATTGACCAAGAACCTTGAGATATATCGGAGTTACACCCATTTCCCACTCAACTACACCCCTCAAACAATAATATGAAGTTTGATTTTGATATCATGCATGAATTTTAAGATATATAGAGATTACAATTCTGGACACTTTTGTGGCACATTTTTTGGCACTTTTTGTGGTTGTTTCAATTATGCATTAGTATGAAGAATGTGATTTGACCTTTAATCCTAAGAGTGCATGTAAATGATTTAAAGGCCTTATGGTTATTTCACAAGCATGTGTATATATGTATTCTAGTGGGATGATGACCTAGCACTGATGGATTGGATTTAGCGTGGACTATCCCTAAGGGTCTATACTCCATTTCTTGGACTATGTGCCTAACAGAGGTATATTTTTATGTCTCAAGGTGGAAAGAATGTTATAGATCTACCTTTGGAATGTAGGTCCACTTTTTATCCATTGTAGGGTGGATAACGGAGTTCAAAGATGTAGCTCAGTTTATCTAATGTTGGTTATTGTTTCATCATCAATATATAAGAAATATTTTTGCATTCATGCATCAGGTATCTCATGGCATATTGATATACAAGTTCCTTATTATATGATCCCTTCTATATATGTGTCCTTTTCATCTAACATCGAAATGCAAGTTCGATAAGTCATATGCATTACATGCCCTCATACTTAGTACATTCAAACGTACTAACATACTTTTGCCTACATGATGTAACCATGTAGGGACTAGAGACTACCTTCATCCACCGTACAATGGCTAGTTAGATCTTGAGATAATTCTTATGGTGAATCGTATCTTTCAAGGTTAAACCACCATTCCTATACCTGTGATATTTTGTTTATATCATTCGCTTTGAGGGTGAGCCTGGAACATGGGTTGGCCTCTGTCCTATCCTATGATTAGAGGCATTATTGGAAATCATATAGACTCTTGTCGGATCTATATGCTATGTATTATATTTGGAGCTTGTGGTCATGGTTATCTATTTGATATTAATATTATGGATTGATTATGAGAATTATGGTAAGTATATATTTTTGATGTGGAAGGTGGAAGATCCTACTCCCCATATTGGCCCTAAAAAGTGAGTTATACTTACCCGACCATTAGTTTTTATGTGCTATATTCTATGTGAATCAATGTTAATCCCTATTCCTATGGCATCCCGATCGCGTGAGTCCTACTGTCCCATCCCTTAGAACTATGTGTTAACTATTTTATGTATGCTTTTGAATTGATGATCTATGAATGGATTCTAGAGGCTTATTTGGGGAATTTTAGGTTTCCATTCGTCTTGTCACTCCTAGGCCCTAGTCTGGGGTCATGACATAGATGGTGTAGGTCACTAGTAGGATGGTTGAAAGTTGGAGAGATGTCCTTAATTGGACCTGAATTTTTGTTGATGATATGGAGAAGGCGAAAGTCATAATAGAAAGATTAAAGGCTGCACAAAGTCATTAAAAGTAATGTACTGATGTCAGAAGGAGAGAATTAGAATCCAGTGAAGGTAATTAGGTATATTTGAATGTTTCCCCAATAAAGGGAGTAAAGTGTTTTATGTTTGAAAGGCCAACTGAGCCCTAGATACGTAAATAAAGTTTGTAAGGAGGCTTGTGAATATAATTTGCCTAGGGAATCAACTATGGTTCATTCGGTGTTCCATATTTTGATATTAAGGAAATGCTTATGTGATCCTAATTCTATTGTTTGACTAAAAGATGTGTATATCGAAGAAGATATGACTTATGAAAATTACTAATTGAGATTTTAGACTAGCAAGTGAAGAAATCAAGAATAAAGAGGTTGCATCTATCAAGATGTTATGGAGGAATCACCAAGTTGAAAATGCTACTTGGGAGGCTGAGGAAGATGTAATGAAAGATACCCACACCTCTTTCCATCCAGTCAAGCTTAAGGTATTTAATATGATCTATTCCTTCAAAATTATCATGATTGCATATTTCTAATTAAGGTGCACACATGCATGATAATAAAATAATTTTTAATGATATTTAATGCATAAGTTCAATTATTTTATGACAAATAATGATTAACTTGCATTTTTTGCATTTATGCTATGATACTGGCTATATTCCTATTCTATTCAAGAAATAATTTTATCTCATTCAAGGATGAATAATATCAAGGGGAGATAAAGTAACACCCCTCTTGTTCTTAGGCCTAAGTAACTGAAAGATGAAATTTGCTGATGGTCAAGTTTTACGAGTCAGTTTATGACCCCTATAAGAACCTAAAGCCATATGTGGTATTGTGGAAATTGCCTATTGAAATTGGAAAATTAAAGGTTTTTTGGAGTTGACTTAGGAATTAGAAGATGACCTATATGTTCTCTCAAAACCTGTAAGTAGGTCTCGTAGGTGGACGCCCTGGGAGCCCCCAGGGATCCAAAATTTATCTAAGTTTAGGGTTTTCCAACGAAGGATTTTATGGGCCCCTAAGGTCATCTGTGAGCTATATTGCATGTTCGTGGAACAATATCTACAATTCTTGCAGATCATCCTTTTTAAAACCCTAACTTATCGAGAATGTTATGAGTCGTATATCTATCCAAAACCCATAAGAGAAGTTAAATAGATGGCCACGACAGTTTTTAACGAAGGGTACTTTTGACCTTTTTAGTCCATCTAAGCCCTCAACTACATTATTTGGGGTACTCTATCTACCCTAGTTGATATAACTCCTATAAATCCCTATTCCTATGTCATTCAAGCTTCAATTCCCAAAATTCTCTCAAAGGATTCTAATAATTCTCTCTCTCTAAGTGAAGGGTTCCATTTAAGCTAAATCTTGAAGGTTTACTATGGATTTCTTGATTTTTCTGCTAAAATTCCTAAGGATTCTACTTGAGGTGTATAGAACTTCATTCATTGATTAGTTTCATCTATGAATCTCAATCAAAAAGCTTCTTTTTATCAATGTTTTATGATGAATTCTTATAGGCTTTTAAGTTATTATTCCTAATGTAAGTAATATGATTGCTCAATGATAATTATGACTAATTATACATAAATTATGATGAATTTTGTGATGTATATAGTTTTCAAGCAAAAGTATGTGATTTTAAAGTAGGCATGACTAGAGTTTAGTGTTTTGATGTTGGTTCTTGGTTAATGATTTAATTTGATTTAAATTGCATGATTTCTATATGAATCATACTCAATTGCATGATTTTAACTCAAATGCTCTTGGGGCTAAACGTAGCACTAGTCTTTGATGATACATTTGTGTATTTCAATGATTATGATCTCAAGTATGAAAAATATATTTAGAAATAATGATGATGATGACAATATGTCAATGATGATGCTATGAAAGCTATGACAGTGTGATCATTAAAATAGTGATGAAAACCCTAGAGTTATGATGATGTTATGGTAGGAATGTCTATCTACAATACGATGAAAGCAAAGCAAAGCAAATGGACTATTCTTATAACATGATGTTCTATGAAAGACTATGATGATTATTTTGGAAGCTGTGAAAGTATGATTTTAATGAAGTATGAACTATGTAGAAAGCTATGTGTATGTGTGTTTTATACATTCATTGGGTTATAACTTAGCATCGAGAGGTCATTAGTAGATTTCATAATCTCATAACTATGTGCCACCATATAAATTATATTATGTTTTTTTGCCTTTAAGGTGTGCTAGTGGATCCTATTAGCTCATATGTTGGACACTCACCTGCTAGGATAGAGTCTATACTGTGGAGTCAAATAATGGTTCTCATCATGCTAGAATATATCCTATAAGGTGAGGATTGAGTTTACCTTCGCAAAGTAAACTCCTCTTCGCTTGATGTAGAGTGAACATCGAGATAGTTGACATGGTCTTATCAATGTCGGTTATGGTATTATTCCCACATATGTATACTAAGGCTATAAAGGGAGTTATGATGCTTCTTATGATTTACAAATTGCATGCTCATGTATATTATGTCTCAATCTTATTGTTAATGATTATGCATACTAATATTGTTACTATGTCCTTTGATTCCTTACATATCAACATATTTAGTACATTTATGTGCTAACATATACTTCTTTGCCTTCATGACCTAATCAAGTAGGGACAGACGATGAGGAGATTATTCCATATTGTGTGAGCATTCGGATTCCTAAGCTTGATGATTTGATGGTAAGTTCCTATGCTTTTGGTACACTACCTTATGATGCTTGTTCTTTCATTTATGTTGAGACTTTATCTTTTACCTTTAGTGTATATTCTGAGGGTAAGCCAGTAAGTTATGTGCTAGACACCCTCAAGATCATAAATTGGACTAATGGATATGATGTACTTTCATACACCTTGTTATATAATTTCTAGTTCCTTAATTTTTTATGTATGCTTTTTTAACCATATAAATGCTTAAGATATGAATACAAGGCTAGGATGGAATGCCTTTGGTGTCATATTCACCATGTCACGACTAGACCCTAAGTTCAGGTCATGATAATCATCATCCGAGCAAGGCTTATGTTATGATCGATGTATTAAGTAGGGTGGCCATGCAGAGTATAGCCCACTTTGATAATGGAAATAAGGAGTTGGCCAAGGAAGTTCATTGGTTACCTAGGTTGGGTGAAGCCGAAAATAGATGTATGGTGGTTATAGATGGTTCCAAGTCTTCTTTCATTGAAGAAGTCAAATTCAAGCAAGAACTTGAGCCCTGCTTTGGTAGAATTGAAGGCAGTAGTGAAAGAAGGCAAGGTACATGTTTTCTCCCAAGGGGGAGAGGGTGTCCTTAGTCACCAAGGTAGGTTGTGCATACATAGTATTGCTAGGTTATTGAAAATGATTTTTGAAGAGGCACATAATTCATTCTACTCTATTTACCCCCAGTTTTAAAAAGATATATAGGGATTTGAGGGATGTATATTTGTGGTGTCATATGAAGAGGGACATTGCAAAATTTGTAGCTAGATGTCACAATTGCTAATAAGTCAAAGTTGAACATTCAGAGGTCAAGAAGTGGAAAGAGATCAATATGAATTTTGTGATTTGATTTCCTAGAACCAAGAAGCATATTGATTCTATTATGGTTGTTGTTGATTGAATGAGATGGCTTACTTCTTACTAGTTAAAACAATCCACTATGCCAAATATTATGCTAAATTATACATCCATGAGTCGGTTAGATTGCATATGTTCATTTGTTGAACATTTCAAATCATAGTGCTTAATTAACCTCTCACTTTTGGAGATCTTTCCAAAGAGGCCTTGGTACTGAAGTCAAGTGTCATGACCCAAGCCTAGGGACTAGATGTGGGTCGGCAAATAGGGAACCCAAAGGAACCCCAAACAAGCCTAATAGTATATTATTACACATCTTTGA
The DNA here is from genome assembly GCA_025642045.1 of Solanum sejunctum. NCBI lineage: Eukaryota > Viridiplantae > Streptophyta > Magnoliopsida > Solanales > Solanaceae > Solanum > Solanum sejunctum. The sequence continues at coordinate 22,463 of JAOTQJ010014998.1, read as the reverse complement.
TCGCGAAAGCAATTAAAATGACAACAAGAGATAGATGTAAACATGGGGTAATTTGGACTAAGGAGAAACTTTGATATCATAAACATTAAGAGTCAATAGAGTCAAGCCCATAGCATAGATACATAACATGTCCAATAATACCTCTACTACATAGATAAAAGCAGGAGCCAAGACAAAGAAACTGGACTCACCCTCATAGTTAATATATAAGTCAAAGAGAAAGTCATAATACATAACAAAAGATCATAAGTAATGTCCCCGAAATGGAGGACACACCAACAATCTTGAATGACACATGCTGGCCACGTTGGTGGAGGTGCTCAAGCGGGGCTCCAGTTCCTACATGGTGATATCATATATACATAGAGTATGCATTAGTATGTTGAAATATACTAAGGATGTAGGATGTAATGCAATAAGAGATAAGCAATACTCAAAATGAATAATCATAGCAAGAAATAGTATATTAGTAACATGGCATGCATGAACAATGCTTAAGGTAAAATATGTTTGTAAATTATGATCAGGGAATGTAACTCATGATGGAATACATCCTCAACCCTTTCTGAGTAATCTTCATGAAATGGACCAAATAGCCTCCACTCACCTTATGGTATATCCTTTTTGGAGAGTATTACCAATACCCCTACTGTATAACATAGTCTTTTTGGTAGATAGTATAAGACATCCCCCACCTTATGATAAAATCTTTTGGGTAGGAGTCCTGATTCATTCTACCTTACGACATGGCCTTCGATAGAATGTCCACAACTTATGATATGATCATTTCGGTAGGAACCATTGGTATTTATACCTTATGTCATGGACTCTTCGATAGGGTGTCCATACCTTACGATATGATCTTTTCGGTAGGAACCATTAGTTAATTCTACCTTACGGCATGATCTTTTTGATAAGGGGTCCATACCTTATGATCTGATATTTTGGTAGGAATGATTAGACTTTCAACCTTATGGCATGGCCTTTTGGGTAGAGATCATAGAACTAGCTCATCATAATATTTCATTTCGAACAACAAGGGAAGGCCTTCTCTATTTTCTCCAGAGCACAACAAACATGGAAACCCAACAATCTACCCGCAACACCATAGGTACTCTTTCATAAAAGTAACTCATATAAACATTCTTATCATTATCATACAGTCATCATATACATACATAACTTCTATTATCATTCATCATCACTTCATCATCATATAGTTATCATATGACCATTCAACTCATCAGACAAGTATTAGACTTTTAATAGCCCAAGAAACCCATAACCGGACATTTAATCAACCACTTAGAGGGTGTATAATGCCAATGTAAAATGATGCAATTCAAGAATGAAATCATACTAGCATTCACTGTAAAACAATCAATAGATACTTGGTCACATCCTCAAGTAATATACATCAAAATCCTTTATCAAATTCCACAATAGACCTTAGATTCATAGCCCAAAACATAGTAAAATAGTCATAATTTCATAAACCCCAACATAGTGGGCAGTGATTGTCATAATAAATAAGACCTATGAGTATATCAATTTTAAATAATATAATTTTAAAGAAAAGGAAGCTTGGGCATCATGGGTGAAAGGAAACCATGAAAGAAACTCACAAACCTTGACCTTGGAGATTTTCTTGAAGATGATTTGAAATGGAGACTTGAAGCTTGAATGAAATCCTTAGATCCCAAAAGAAACCAGGACATTTGAATCTTGAGGAGAACTTGGGGCTTGACTTGGTTTCCTTGAATTCCACAAGACTTCTTAAAAACCTTGAGAATGAATAGAGAATTTGATGAAGATTAGGGAGGATTTTTAGAAGTTTTTGTTTGGTTTTTATTGCTCAAAATGGCTAGACAATGAGTGACTTTCGTGTATATAGTTATAGGGTTATTACCCAATTGCCAAGAGCAAAAACAACAATTTTTTGGAAATTTTTGAACAATTCTGCATCAAGTCAGCATCGCAAAACTGTCGTAGACAACAACTATTTTTGTGAAGTTTTACCAAAAATAATTTTTCTTGGCATGAACAAAGTATACCTTGTAGGTACTTGTTTTCCCACATAATCCTTTTCCTTTGAATAAGAATCTGAAATTGGATTTGTGAAATTTTGCATGGATTTTGAGATATTAAAAAAATGCATCATAGGGTCTCTCCAAGATATGTGGAGGGGTGTTTAAATATCCCAGATTTGAGATATAAGGAAATTACGATTATGGGGGTATTCCTAGGCAAGTGTGAGGTGTTTCAATATATCCCCCATGGGAACATTGATACCTGAATGTCAGAAAAACGTACATAGGAATAGTAATTATGAAGAAATCAGTCCTACAAGAATTCAAGAATGCGCTTAAACACCATTTACAAAATCTCAACATAAGTGTCAAAATCATCATAAACTTATATACATAAAAATGAATGCATGCAAATGACATACGGGTTGAAACATAAGACTTGGAATCATAAAAAATGACTGACGTGTTATCATAAGCTTGAATAGAATGAAGGAGGTACGAATATTGTTTTTCCATGTCCGCTCTGACTCCCTTGGAGAGACTTATGACTTGACAATTCTTCCAAAGGGCCTTGACAAACACTACAACCTTATCAATCAACTTGTTCAACAATTCCATCCAATACTTCCATCAGGACCTCCTCCTAAGTCAACCTATCCTTCACAACACCCACAATCTTATGAGTTCTATAAGACTAGAGTCACCACCACATCCCTTCAACCTAGAAGCATAAAAAAAAGAGAACAAACCATAACCATATCCCTAGTTAATTCCAATCTTTTGCAACCATAAGAACCTAGCTGTACATTCAATAAGGACTCACAACCCTAAACTCATTTGTCAACTTTAAACACACATAGCCTACTTTGTACCATAAACCACCTCAAAGCCTCTAATCCATCAGACCAAATTCCACCACAATCATAAGATAATACTTTATGTAATAAAAACATGAATCAACCCTTATAAGCCTTTGTAACACCAATAGAACCACATAGCCAAATCTCATTAGCAACAAGGAATAATGAAAGGATTGTCAATCAACTTTAACATGCACATAAGCCACTTAGTACCAAATGTCACCATCTCCCCCTTGGGAGACAACCTCCACTCAACCATCCCTTACCAAGACCTTCAACTTTATCAAGACACACATCTATACATATACCAAAGCCCTTACACAACCACTCTCAACCTCACCCAAACTAGTCAACTTGTGAACTCCTCCAAGCACCTTCTTGCCACCCAAAGGTCTCCATTTTCCATAATTATCAAGCAACCTCGCCTCCTCCAAATTCACAACATCACTCTCACTGACTCACAAGCTCTCCCCACTTCCAAAAGCAATCAACACATCTTCACTAAGAACCACCACAATAGTAAAAAGGTAGGGATTAAAGACCCTATTCATGAGACCTATAGACATGATTGGTGCATAATTCAACTAAAAGACACAACCCCAAACACAACATACCAGAAAGGACATTCAATAGTCCATTGGTCACTGAAAACAACCTAATAGAGATAACTTAGGCTTAACTCTCCTAGCTCTTACAAGATGATAAATGCAATCCCTTGGAGATCAATTGTACCCTAAAACAAGAGATGGACTTGCCCCTCCACTACCACTCAATGACAAATGATTAAGGAATGAGAATCTAACTCTACAGCCTCTACCATCAATGGAGACACAACATTCATGCAAATAATGCCCTCCAAGTGTGATCTCAAACTCACCACATCCAATCCAACAAAATCATAAGGCAAGACCTAGATACCACATGACCAAGAAACAATACTTACCAACCTTCTAGCAATAATAGACTTAAAATAGTGGTAATCACCAAGATATTCACATAGCAACTCAGGACACACACAAGAAGACTACAAACAATAAATAGTAATGAAAGGAATAGTAGCACCTTGACCCAACAATGTATGCACCTATAAGTTAAGAAAACTTCAACATACCAGTAGCAACATTGGGTGCCTTATCTACCTCTTAGCTCTCTTGAAGAGCATAGGACCAATTATATCTTAGAGTATCCCCTTGATCAACATGACCATTTTTACCCTTGTTCTAAGCATATAGGCAATCCAGAATTCGTAGCCCATTTCCCCACATCTAAAGCATGCACCCATGTTCCTCAAACATGCACCACCATGTTTCCTTCCACACTTTGGGCATCTAGGATGAGCCACCCCATCATCTCCTTGGGTCCTTGGGTCTGGTGCCGCATTCTTAACAACCTTCTTGCTTGGCGCATCGTCGTATCCGAGACCTTGGGAGTCACCATCCGATTGATCCCTCTAGGCCTCTTTAAACCTTTTTTTTCCTCAACTACACCCCTTCTATTTTCTCCGAATAAGTCATCAACCAGGGGAAATCCATATTTCTAATTAACATAGCAGACCAACATTCTTCATTCACCAAGTCAGAGGCACTGATCATGAACTTCCTCATGCTATCCCTTGGATCGGCAACAAATTGAAAAGCATACTTAGAGAGTTTGTTGAACTTGAGGGCATACTTCCTCACACTCATTGACCTTTGCCTCAAATTCTTTAATTCTACCAATTTGGCTTCCCTAAGACCTTCTCGTAGAACCATATTGTTGATTCCTTTCTCCTCCCTCTATTGATTGTACCAATGTTTGTGCTACCCCTTTAAGTTGGTAGGCTGCCAACTCCGCCTTATCTTCTGATCTAATACCCATGAAGGCCAATTCCTTATAAGTCTAATTAATAAACTCTTGTGGGTCTTTATCCACCTTTAACCCATAGAACTCTGGTAGGATCATCATTATGAAGTCTCTCACCCTAGAAACTAGTGTAGAAGTATGATGGTCTTGGGACCCTTGATTGGGCCTTCCATTTAATATGTTCAAACAGAAAAGGAAACGAAAGAATAAAGGTTCAATTTCATTGATGCTTCCCCCTACATATATATTTGGGTGAGAGCTCATGATAGCTTCGTAAACAGGATTTTTTATGAGGTAGAGGAAGATCAAGCCCAAGATCTTCTTGGAAATGTGAAGATCTAAGATAGGCTCCAACCTCCTGGAGAGAGCAATGTGTTATCGGATCCTCAAAAGAAAGCTTTTTAAGGGATGAGCAGTTTAAGTCAAGTTTCCTTCAAACTGAGAGCCTCTCGAAGCTCTCCATTAGCTAGTTGTCCCTCGAGAGCGCGAGCTTTACTTCCTATTGGGTTAGGTATGATCAATTAGCAAAGCAAAGAACATTTGTTAGAGGGGAAAGCCCTATATCACTTCTAAAGTATGACATGGATCATTTAGAAGGGAAATATTTCCTAAAATGGCTCACAGCCTCTTGCTCATAGTTTTGGTGCACAATACAACCATGAACAAGACTCTAAGAAACATGGTGTGTTGGACACCAAGGACGTAACAACCTATTGCTCTGATACCACCTTTGTCACAACCCAAGCCTAGGGCCTAGACATAATCGATGAATGGGGAACCTAAAGGAACGCTAAACAAGCCCATAACATATCATTACACATTCTTGGTTGCGGAAGCAATTAGAATTACAATAAGAGATAAGTGTACACAAGGGGAAATTGGGACTAAGGTGAAGCTTCTATATCGTAAACATTGCGAATCAATGGAGTCAAGCTCATACCATAGATAAATAATATGTCCAACATCACCTCTACTACATATATAAGGTGGGGGCTAAGACAAAGTTATTGGGCTCACCCTCATAGTCAATACATAAGTTAGAGAAAGTCATAATATATAACAAGAGATCATAGGTAACATCGCCGAAATGGAGTAGTCACCAACAAGCTTGAGTGAAATGTGCTAGCCACGTGGGTGGAGATGCTCAGATGGGGCTCTGTCTCCTACATAGTGATATCATACACGTATAGATTATGTGTTAGTATGTTGCAATGTAATAAGTATATTGTATGCAATGCAACAAAAGTTAGGAAATAATCAAAAATACATAATCATAGCAAACGTAGTACATTAGTAACATGGTGTGCATGAAAAATACTTAAGGTAAATCATGCTTGTAAATCGTGGTCAAGGAATGTAACTCATTATGGAATACATACTCAACTCATTCTCACCAATCTTCATGAAATTGATAAATGGGCCCCGCTCACCTTATGGAATAACCTTTCTGGAGTGTGTTACCAATAACCCTACCGTACAACAAAGTCTTATTTGTAGATAGTATAAGAAATCCCCTACTTTATTATAAAATCTTTTGGATAGGAGCCGTGATTAATTTTACCATTCGACATGGCCTTTTTGATAGATTGTCCACACCTTACGATATGATCTTTTCAATGGGAACCATTGGTCTTTATACCTTATGGAATGGCTTTTCATTAGGTTATCCATAACTTACAATATGATATTTCTAGTAGTAATTACTATTTATACTACTTTACGGCTTGTCTTTCCGGTAGGGGTTCCATACCTTACGATATGATTTTTTTGGTAGAAATCATTAGTCTTTCTGCCTTAAGACATGGCCTTTTCGATAGAGATCATAGAAATAGCTCATCACAATTTTTCATTTCAAACAACAACGGAAGATCTTCTCTATTTTTTAAAGAGCACAACAAACATGGAAATGCAATAATCTACTTACAACACCATAGGTACTCTTTCATGAAAGTAACTCATATAAACATTTCTATCATCATCATATAGTCATCATATACATACATTACTTCCATAATCACCTCATCATCATCTAATCAACATATGGCCATTCAAATCATAAGACATGCATTAGACCTTAAATTACTTAAAAACCCATAATCGAGTATTTTATCAAAACACTTAGAGGGTGTGTAATGCTAGTCTAAAACCATGCAATTCAAGAGTTAAATCATGCTAGAAAACTCAATGTAGAACCATCAATAGATACTTTGTAACACCCTCAAGCAATATACATCAAAACCCTTCATCAAATCCCATAATAGACCTTATTTTCATATCCCAAAACATAGTAAAACAGTCACAATTTAATAAACACCAACATAGTATGCAGTGATTTTCATAATAAATAGGACCCATGAGTAAATTAGTTTTAAATCGTGCATATTTTAAGAAAAGGAATCTTGGGAACCATCGATGAAATGAATCCATGAAAGAAACTCGCATACCTTAACTTTGGAGATTTTCTTGAGGAAGATTTGAAATGGAGACTTAAAGCATGAATGAAATCCTTAGATCAGAAAAGAGATTGGGACACTTGAATCTTGAGGAGTACTTGGGGCTTGACTTGGTTTTTTTGAATTCCCACAAGGCTACTTGAGAACCTAGAGAATGAATGGAGAATTTGATGAAGATTAGGGAGGATTTTGAGTGGTTTTTGGTTGTTTTTAGGGCTCAAAAAAGGTTAGACAATGAGGGATTTTCATGTATATAGGTATAGGGTTATTACCCCCATTGCCTTGAGTAAAAAGAATAATTTTTCAGAAATTTTTCAACTCGTCCACATTAGGTACGCATCACGGACACATTGCAAACAACTACTATTTTGCCGAAGTTTCAACAAAAAATATTTTTCTTGGCATGGACAAAATATACCTTGTAGTTACTCATTGCCCCACACAATTGTGTTCTCTGAACAAGAATATGAAGTCGAATTTTTGAAATTCTGCAAGGATTTTGAGATATTAAAAAAATGCATCATAGGGTCTTTCTGAGCAACTTGAAGGGGTAGTTAAATATCCCCAATTTGAGATATAAGGGAATTAAAATTATGCAGATATTCTAAGGCAAGTGTGGGGTGTTTCAATATTTCCCCCTTGGGAACATTCATCCCCGAATGTGGAAGTATCATACATAAGAAGAGTAATTATGAAGAAATCAGCCTCACAAGAATGTAATAATACGCTTAAACACCATTTTCAAAATCTCAACATAAGTATCAAAATCATCATGAACTTATCCACATAAACATAAATAAATGCAAATGACATAGGTGTTAAAATAAGAGACTTGGAATCATAAAAAAGGACTTGATATATTATCATAAACTTGAATAGAATGAAGGACGTACGGATATTGCTTCTCAATGCTTGCTCCAGCTTCCTAAGAGACACTTACGATTTGACAATTCTTCCAAAGGGTCTTGAAGAACACTACACCCTTACAACTTATTCAACCTTTCTATCCCACACTTCCATCAGGATCTCTTCCTAAGTCAACTTATAGGACTAGAGTAACCACCACATTCCTTCAACCTAGAAGCGTGAAAAAACCCTGGACATAACCCTAAACTCATTTGTCAACCTTAATCACACATAACCCACTTGGTACCATAAACCACCTTAAGACCTCTAATCCATCAAACTGAATTCCACCATGATCATAAAAATAAGACTTTATGTAATGAGACCATGAAGCAACCTTGTAAGCATTTCTAGAACCAATAGACCCACAAAGCCATATCTCACTAGCAATAAGGAATAATTAAAGGATTTTCAATCAACTTTAACACACACACACAAGCAAATTAGTACCAAATGTCACCATCTCCCCTTTAGGAGATAAGCTCCATCCAACCATCCTAACCCAGACCTCCAACTATATCAAGACAGGAATCAAAACCTTATTTTACTAGACCCCCTTCAATCATAGAAGATTCAGAACCATCTAAGCCCTTACACAACCACATTTAACCTTACCGAACCTAGTCAACCGGTGAACTCCTCCAACCACCTTCTTGTCATCGAAAGGTCTCTACTTCCCATAATGATGAAGTAACCTCACCTCCTCCAAATTCACTACATCATTCTCACTCGACTCACATCCTCTCCCCACTTCCTGAAGCAATCAACACATCATCACCAAGAATCACTACAAACATGACAAGGTAGGGATTAAAGACCCTATTAATAAGTCCTATAGACATAACTAGTGCATAAAGTAAACTAAAAGACACCACCCCAAACACAACATACCAGCAAGGATATTCAATAGATCATTGGTCACCGTAAGTAACCTAATAAGGTAACTTAGGATCAACACTCGTAACTTTTACAAGATGATAAATGCAATCCCTTGGAGATCGATTGCACCCTAAAATAAGAGATTAACTTACCCCTAAACTAGCACTCAAAGACGGGTGATTGAGGAATTAGAATCTAACTCTATGGGCCCTACTATCAATGGAGAACAACATTTATAAAACAATCCTCTCTAAGTGTGATCTCAAAATCACCACATCCAATCTAATAAAATCACAGGGCAAGACCTAGACACACATGACAACAAAACAAACTTACCAACCTTCTAGCAACAATTGACTCAACAAAGCGGTAATCACTAAGAGATGCAAATAGCACCTCGGGACACACAAGAAGGCAACAAAAAAGAAAAGAATAATGAAGGGAATAGTGGCATCCAGATCCAATAATGCACACACCTATAAGTTAAGGAAACTTCAACATATCGGTAGCAATATTAGGTACCTCATCTACCTATTTCCTCCTTTGAAGAGCGTAGAACTTATTATCTCTTGGAGAATCCCCTTGATTAACATGACCTTATTTACCCTTGTTCTAAGCATATGGGCAATATGGAATTTTGTGGCCGATTTCCCCACATCTAAAGCATTCACCCGTGTTCCTCCAATATGCACCACCATGTTTCCTTCCACACTTTAGGCATCTAGGATGAGTCACCCCATCATTTCCTTGGGGCCTTGGGTTTGATGCCATATTCTTAACAACCCTCTTGCTTGGAGCATTGTCGAATCCTAGACCTTGGAGTCACCATGCATCGAGCCCTCTTGACCTCATTACACCTTCCTTTTCTCAATTTCTCTCCATCTATTTGCTCGACATAAGTTATCAAGTGGGAAAAATCCATATCTCTTATCAACATAGCAGACCAACATTCTTCATTCACTAAGTCAGAGACACCTATCATGAACTTGTTCATCCTAGCCCTTGGGCCGACAACCAAGTGAGGGCATACTTTCTCACACTCATTGATCCTTGTCTCAAATTAATGAATTCTACCAGTTTGGCTTCCCTAAGCTCAATAGGAAAGAACCCATTAAGAAAGATTGCCTTGAACTCTTCCCATAGAACCACATTATTGACTCCTTTCTCCTCCCTCCATTGATTTTACCATATTTATACTGCCCTTTTAAGTTGGTAGTCTTCTGATCTAACACCTATGATGGCCAATACCTTATAAGTCTCATCAATAAACTCTTATGGGTCTCCATTCACCCTTGACCCATAGAACTCTAGTGGGTTCATCCTCATGAAGTCTCTCACCGTAGAAGCTAGTGTAGAAGAATGAGGGTCTTGGAATGCTTGAGTGGATTAGTTGGCCACAACTTATGCAAGTAAAGTGAGAGAATCTCGAAGCCCTCCATTAGTCGATTGTCCCTTGGGAGCACGGGATCTTCTTCCTGTTAGGTTAGACATGATCAACTAGCAAAACAAAGAATATTCGTTAGAGGGGAAAGCCCTATCTATCTTCTAAAGTGCAATATAGACTATGAAGAAGGGAAATATTTCATAAAATATCTCATAACCTCTTATTCATAGTTGTGATGCATAACACAACCATGAATAAGACTCTAATCGAGGAGGTGTGTTGGACGCCGAGGACCTAACAACCTAGTGCTCTGATACCACCTTTGTTATGACCCAAGACTAGGTCCTAGATGTTGCCAGTGAATGAGGAATCCGAAGGAACCCCAACTAAACCTCATATCATATCATTACAATAAGAGATAAATGTAAATAAGGGAATTTGGGTCTAAGGAGAAACTTCCATATCATAAACATCATGAGTCAATAGAGTCAAACGTATTGCATAGATACATAATATGTCCAACAACACATCTACCATATAGATAAGAATGGGGGCCAATAAAAAGCAATCGGACTCACCCTCATAGTCAACACAAAAGTCAAAGAGAGTCATAATACATCACAAGAGATCATAAGTAACATCCTCGAAATTGAGGATTCACCAATAAGCTTGAGTGAAACGTGCTAACCAGGTAAGTGGACATGCTCAAGCGGGCTCTAATCCTATATGATGATATCATGTACGCATAGAGTATGCGTTAATACATTAGAATATACTAAGTATATAGAATACAATGCAATAAAAGATAGGCAATAATCAAAATGCATAATCATAGCAAAAAATAGTACATTAGCAACATGTCATGCATGAAATAATTCTTAAGGTAAAACATGCTTGTAAATCATGATCATGGAATGAACCTTATTATGGAATACATACTCAACCTTTTCTTACCAATCTTCATGAAATATACCACATAGCCTCCACTCACCTTACGGTATAACTTTTTTGGAGAGTATTACCAATACCCCTACTGTATGGCATAGTATTTTTGGTAGATATTATAAGACGTCCCCTAATTTATGATAAACTCTTTATGGTAGGAACGGTGATTTATTCTACCTTACGGCATGGTTTTTTCAATCGAATGTCTATATATTATGATACAAACTTTTCAGTGGGAACCATTAGTATTTATACTTTGTGGCATGACCTTTTTGATAGGGTGTCCATACCTTACGATATGATTCTTTTTTGAAGTAGTTATAGTTATTCTACCTTACGGTATGGCCTTTTCAGTAGGGGGTCCATACCTTATGATATGATCTTTTTGGTAGGAATCATGTATTTCTACCTTACGACATGGCCTTTATGGTAAAGATCATAGAACTATCTTATCACAACATTTTATTTCAAAAAACAAGGAAAGACCTTATCCATTTTCTCAAGAGCACTACCATAGGTACTCTTTCGTGAAAGTAACTCATATAAACATTTCGATCATCATCATATAGTCATCATATACATACACTACTTACGTAATCATTTCATCATCATTTGGCCATTCAAATCATAATACATGCATTAGACCTTCAATTCCCCAAGAACCTATAACTGGATATTTTCTCATACACTTAGAGGGTGTGTTATGCTAGTGTAAAACCATGCAGTTCAATAGTGAAATCATACTAGAGATGTCAATGTAAAGCCATTAATCGATACTTGGTAACACCCTCAAGCATTATACATCAAAACCCTTCATCAAATCCCACAATATACCTTAGATTCATAGTCCAAAACATCGTAAAGCAGTCACAATTTCATAAACCCCAACATAGTGTAATGTGATTGTCATAATAAATAAGACTCATGAGTAAATCAACTTTAAATCATGTCATTTTTAAGAAAAGGAAGATTTGGCATCATATGTGAAAGGAACCCATGTAAGAAACTCACAGACCTTGACTTTGGAGATTTTCTTGACGAAAATTTGAAATTGAGACTTGAAGCTTGAATGAAATATTTATATCCAGATAGAGATTTGGACACTAGACTCTTGAGGAGGACTTGGGTATTGACTTGGTTTTCTTGAATTCTCATAAGACTTCTTGAAAACCTTTAGAATGAATGGAGAATTTGATAAATATTAGAGAGGATTTTAAGAGGTTTTTCGTTGGTTTTTAGGGCTCAAAATGGCCAGAAAATAAGGGATCTTCTTGCATATAGGTATAGGGTTATTACCCAATTTGTCAGGAGTAAAATGAACAATTTTATGAAAATTTTTGAACTAGTCTGCATAAGGTCCGTGTCGCGAACCCATCGCGGATAGCTACTATTTTAGTGAAGTTTCATGAAAAATTATTTTTCTTGGCACAGATAAAGTAAACCTTGTAGGTACTCATTCTCCCACTCAATTTTGTCCTTTGAACAAGAATATAAAATCAAATTTGCAGAATTCAGCACAGAGATATTGAATAAAAATGCATCATAGGGTCTTTCTAAGCTACGTGAAATGGTGTTTAAATATCCTCTATTTGAGATATAAGGGAATTATGATTATGGTGATATTCCTAGGCTAGCGTGGGGTGTTTCATCAAGCTTAGACCTTTCTCCCACAAATGGATGGTCAAGCCAAAAGGACTAGTCAAACCCTTTAGGATATGTATAAACATTGTTTGTTGTAATTCAAGGGTAGTTGTGATAAGAATCCTCCACTTATTTAGTTTTCCTATAATAATAGTTACCACTCTAGCATTGGGATGTCACCATTTGAAGCATTGTGTGGGAGATGTTGTAGATCCCCAATGGGATGGCTTGATGTGGGATAAATGACTTTGATAGGTTCAGATTTTGGTTTTGGAATCCTTTGAGTAGGTGAGATTGGTAAGAGAAAGCATTAAGATGGCTTAAAGCTGGCAAAAGTCTTATTATTATGTTAGGAGGAGAGATCTTGAGTTCAATGTAGATGATTGAGTGTATTAAAAGGTCTCATCCATTCAAAGGTGTAGTAAGATTTGGCATGAAAGAGAAATTAAGCCCTAGGTATGTAAAGCCTTATAGAATTTTGAGATGAATTGATAAGGTTGCATATGAGTTAGATGTCTATGGATATGAGTATGGTTCATCTGGTCTTCATGTGTCTGAAACACCCCAAAATCTTTTTCGAAATGCCTATTATCTTAATTTTCATATATCTAAAAATCCATCCATTATTTAAAAAAATTGATTTCATATTCTTGATCAGGGGGAAAAATTGATTAGGGAATAATTATAACTTAGATTTTAGCAGACTCGCAGCAAAAGATAACTTTTGCTAATTTCTAATTTATTGATCTTCGATCTAGGTATTATCAAGTGAAGATAAGAGAGTGTCACATTCCTAAGATGGCCTTCTGGACTAGGTATGGGCATTATGAGTTTGTTGTGGTGTCAATTGGGTTGACCAATACGCCGACTATCTTCATGGATCTAATGAATAGGTTCTTTAAACCATACCTTGATTCGTTTGTTGTGGTATTTATTGATGACTTTTTGATATATTCACATAATAAGGAGGAGCATATGTGTCATTTAAGGTTAATGTTGCAAAGTTTGAGGGAAGAGAAATTGTATGCTAAGTATCAGAAGTGTGAATTTTTATTGAAAGAAGTTGTATTTCTACGTCATGTGCTGTTAGGGATGGTATTAAGGTAGATCCTAAGAAGATAAATGTGATTAGAAATGGGCCTAGACTATTGACTCTATCGGATATTAGGAGCTTCTTGGGCTTAACAGGTTAATACCGGAGATTAGTGAATGAGTTTTCTTCTATTGCTTCTCTTATGAAAAAGTGACTCAAAAGAATGTTAAATTTGTATGGATTGATGAGTGTGAAAGGAGCTTCCAAACATTGAAAGATAAGCTTGTGTTTGCTCCTATATTGTCACTACTGGAAGGGGTAGAGGGATTTGTTGTGTATTGTGATGCTTCTAGAGTTGGTTTGAGTTGTGTTCTAATGCAAAATGGTGTGTTGTAATGGTAGTGTTGTTATTGTTTATAATTCTAAATCTTCATTGATTGAGGACGTGAAAGCTAAGCAAGATCTTGACCCCAGTTTGTAGGAATTGAAAGCATTGGTAAAAGATAGTAAGGTGGAGGTTTTATCCCAAGGGTGAGATGGTACCCTTTGGTACCAAGGTAGATTGTGTGTGTCTTATGTTGATAGCTTGAAGGAAAGTATTCTTGATATGGGTCATGGTTCTTCTTATTCAATTCACCTCAGGTCAACTAAAATGTATAGAGATTTGAGAGAAGTGTATTGGTGGGGAGGCATGAAGAAAGACATTGCAAAATAAGATTCCGATTACCAGAGTTGCCAATACGTTAAAGCCGAACATCAAAGGCTTGGTGGCCAAACCCAAGACATAGAGATTCCTACTTGGAAGTGTGAAGAGATTAATATGGATTTTGTTGTTTGGTCGCCCAAGACTAGAGAGGGTTTTAATTCCATATGGGTGTGGTTGATAAGATGGAAAAATCGACTAACTTTCTATCGGTTAAGACTACATATAGGGCTGAAGAGTATGCTAGGTTATGCATTCTTGACTTGGTCAAATTGCATGGGGTTCCTTTATCCATCTTATAGGATCATGGTGAACAATTCACTTCACACTTTTAGAGATCTTTCCAAAGAGGTCAAGGAACTAATGTAAAGTTTTGTATGACCTTTCACCCTCAAATGGATGGACAAGCCAAAAGAACTATGCAAACACTTGAGGATATGATTAGGGCTTGTGTATTAGAGCTTGAGGTTAGTCTGGATGATCATCTTCCACTGATTGAGTTTGCATATAACAATAGTTGTCTTTCTAGCATCAGTATGGCTCCTTTTAAAGCTCTCTATGGTAGATGTTTTAGATCACTGGTTAGCTAGTTTGATATTGGAGAGGTGGCTATATTAGGACAAGATCTAGTTATGGAGGCCCTTGAGAATGCCAAGATGATTAGAGAAAGGTAGAAAATACCGCAAAGGTGCCCAAAGTCTTATGCTAATGTGAGGAGAACGGATCTTGAATTCAAGGTTGGTTGTTGGCTTTATATGAAGTTTTCACCCATGAAGGGTGTGGTCTATTTAGGTACGAAGGGAAAGTTGAGCTCTAGACATGTGGATCCTTATAGGGTGATGATAAGGATTGGTAAGGTGGCTCACGAGTTAGATTTTCCTAGAGAAATGGAATTCATTCATCTAGTCTTTCATGTGTTTATGTTGAGGAAGTGTGTGGGTGATCCCAATGCTATTGTGCATCTTGATATTATGGGAGTAGTTGAAGACAACTTGACATATAAAGAGGTTCCAATAGAGATCTTGGATAGGCAAGTGAAGAGGTTGAGGAACAAGGAAGTTGCTTTGGCTAAGGTCCTTTAGAGGAACCAACAAGTCAAAAGTGCTACTTGGGATGCCAAAATGGATATGTAAAAGAGATACCATTATCTCTTCCACTCCACTCAAGCCTAAGGTGTGACCTAAGTTCTTTATATGATCTCAAGTCTTAAGTTTAGCCCTCATGGCATTGCATACATTCATGTTTAAATGGACAAGTTCATGATGATTTTAACTTATATTGAGATTTTTGAAGTGATGTTTAACTGCCTTGGTGCATCCTTATGTGGGTTGAAAGTATCATGTTTGCATCTCTAATATACGTTTCTTTGACGTTTGGGGACGAATGTTCTAAAAGGGGGAGATATTGAAATGACCCTAAAAATGTGCCTCGGAAGTGCTTAGAATCATAATTTTTATATATCTCAAAATTTGTGGGTAATATCAACAATTTGACTTGATATTCTTGTTCAGGAGTTTAAATTCAGTGGGATATAGGCCTAACCCTAATTTAAGAGCAATAGTATCAAAATTTGAAAATTGCAAAAAAAGATTTCCAATAAGGATTTCGCACCCCTGGCGCTAACTGCCAAGGGCGTGCCTTAGTTTATTTTTGTGTCCAGTTTTCTATCTTGGTTCATGGGCCTAAGTGTTCCCATGCATGAAAATGCCTATACTTAGCCTTATTTCAGCTTTATAGACATTCCCAAATACTCACTCAAATACTTAGTCAATATTTCGTCTCCTAAATTGAAGTCTCACACTCATCCAAATTTCAAGGTTCTCACTCAAACTTCAAGTCTCCATCTCGAATCTTCATCAAACTATTCTCCCAAGCTAAGGTATGTGAGTATCTTTCATGTGTTCCTTTAACCAATGATACCCAAGCTTCTATTTACCTAAAATTTCATGATTTAAAGTTGATTTACTCATGGGTCTCATCTATTATAAATTTCTCTTCATACTATGTTGGGGTTTCATGAAATTATGACTCTTTTAGCATGATTAAAGTTATGAATCTAAGATCTAATGTGAGAGTTGATGAAGGATTGTGATGTATATTGCTTGAGGGTGTTACCAAGTATCTATTGATGGTTTTACACTACATTTTCTAGCATGATTTTACTCTTGAATCGCATGGTTTAACACTAGCACGGCACATCCACCTAGTTCTCGACAAAATGTCCGATTTTAGTTTTCTTGAGGAATTGAAGGCTCAATACATTTCTTATGAGTTGAATTACTATATGATGATGAAAGGAATGTATGTATATGATATTATCTCTATGATATGGGGAAAAGGACCAAGCGTCACTCGAGAGGTTATAGGCCCGAGTAACCTTGTTAAGAGGTTTGTACCTCGGTTGCCTTGCTCGTGAGGTGGCACGCCCATGCAACCATGTTGAGGGGTTTGTACCTTTATAACCACATTGGGGGTGTTTGTAATCCATTAACCATGTTGGGAGTTTTATACCTCATCAACCATATAAAGGGGTTTGTACCTCATGCGCCTCTCCAAGGAGGTGATAGGCCTTGGATTGCACTAAAGTGATCTCTCCTTACACATGGATTATGTTCTATAGAAGCATGGCTTTGTTCAAGTATTTTTCATACATGCCATATTGTTATATACTTATTCATTGCCTATGTTATGCATTTTGTTTATGGTGCTTAACTTGTTGCATTGCATCCTACATACTTAGTACATTCAAATATACTAATGCATACTCTATTCCTACATAATATCACCATGTAGAAACCGAAGCCCCGCTTGAGCATCCCTATCTACATGGGTAATACGCTTTCACTCAGGCTTGTAAGTGAGTCCTCCTTTTCGGGGACATTGCTTATGATATCATGCTATGCTCTAAGTTTATCCTTTCTTTTATGTAATTATTAACTATGAGGGTGAGCCCGGTTGCTTGTCTTAGCCCCCGCTCTTATCTATGTAATAGAGGTGTCGTTTGATATGTCATGGGTAAGGTTATAAGCTTTGACTTTATTTCTCTCTTGACTTTTGTTTTTATGCTATGAATGATGGCCCCTATCCCCCGGTTATCCCTATTTCTACCCTTATATTGCTATTTAATTTCTTCCATCACCAATGATGTGTAATGATGCTCTAAAATACTTACTTCGGGTCCCTTGGAGTTCCCCTTGCATCGTGTCACGTCTAGTCCCTAGGCTTAGGTCATGACAATCTTCAATGTGGCTAGTTTGATACTTCGGAGATAAGCATTGGTGAGTCATCAAGTCCGAGGATAGTATCTACATTACACTCGTTATTTTGAGACTTCATTATATTGAGCACTTGTTATTATAATGGTGAGATGGGAAAGTGTCTTGGCCGCCACTCCATTCCAAGATAGAGGTCTTGTTGGATATTATGATGTACTTATACTATAAGTTGGACTCTTTTATATTTTTATAAATATCAAAATTTTCCTTAGTCCCGCTTCCCTTTTTATTATAACTTTTGTAGTTATTTAATTTGTTCCATGCCAAAGGATGTGTGATTGATATGCTCCAATGCTTGTTTAGGGTCTCTTTGGTTTCCCATTTGTCATGTCATGTGTACACCCTAGGCTTAGGTCATGATAATGTCCATGTTGGGAAAGTGTGTAGGTGATCCAAGCTCTATTGTACGTTTGGATGTAATAAATGTGGAAGAGAAGTTGGCGTATGAAGAAGTACCGATTGACATATTGGATAGACAAGTGAAGATATTGAGGAAAAAAGATGTAGCATCAGTCAAAGTCCACTAGAGGAACAACCAAGTTGAATGTGCTACTTGGGAAACAGAAGCAAATATGAAAAAATGATATCTTTATCATTTATAGTACACTCAAGTCTAAAGTAATAAAATAATCATGCCTAAGATGTTAAATCATGTATTTTACCTCCTTTTGAAGTGATTTTCCATGTATACATACTCATTGTAATATGTTTAGATGGTATTTGATGCATAAGGCTAAGGTTTCATGAAAATAATTTTTATGTCGTATTGATGAATTTATGTTAGGGATGAAGATTATCTGTTACTCCTGTCAAGCGTGTTTTCGTTACATTTGGGGATGCATGTTCCCAAGGGAAAGATATTATATTACCTCCCAAAGAGATTTAGAATACCATTATAATAGATTCCTTGAACAATGCAATTATAATGACCCTCTAGGTCATAGATTCCTTGATTATTTTGTTGAATTGGTTGTGGATTATGTTAATTGTTGAGTTAACAATAAGTTATAACTATAAAATTGAGATTTCTAATAAAATTCTAGCAAACAACATTAAAATGGGATTTTGATGGTTTAATCAATTCTGGGATGCCTAGATTAGGCTATGAGCATGGTCGGCCTAAGGTTGGAGGGTCTCGGTGGAGATTTAAATCAAAAGTTGCAAAATAAGTTTAATTGGAAGCTAAAATGCAATTTTCTATAAAAACAAGTGCACATGAATAGGAATCTGATAGCGTAGTCACCAGTAAAATGTCAAAAATTGCCTAAAATGACCTTTCATTGGCTGGCAACGACTTCCAAGTGTATTTTGACTCCCCCAATTCTTTTAGCTAAATTAGTCAGAAAGAAGTAGAACTATCATTTTCCTATTGGATGCAACTTTTAAATTTTGACCGTAATATTGGTTTCGGAACATCAAAATCCATATGTTTGCATAATATATTTATGTATAACAAACCTTGGACACCCCTGAAATGCTCTAGGGAATTTTTCAAGATAGTTGGTGCAACACAACAAAAATAACTCTTTGCATTTACGGAAGGAAAGGGAAGCAGAGCTACACATTCGCGGAGTCATGTCCATGTTCTTAGAGAAGAGGCAACCATTTAGCTCCACGTTCGCAGAGGCCAATAGTTAAGACAATGGCCAGCTATAAAAGGCAAGTCGTGACCAACCTCACGTCTAATCTTCATATATATATGTATTTTTTTCTCTTTAGAAATTCAAAGGGTTGTGTGACACAAATTTTCACATGAAACCCTGTAGGGGTGTCGGACTCTGATTTTTGATGCATATTTTGTGTTAAAATTTTTATTTTAGGTGATCATGTTCTCGAAAACATGTGAACTTTATGCTATGATATTTCTTTTGATTGTTGATGGAATTAAGTAAAAATTTGGGTCTAACATGTTCTAATTTTTGAGAAGAACATCGTGACATACATAAATTCTTCTAAATTTGTTTTTTTTATAAGAGTTGATTGAGAACCTGAGAAACTTATGTAGGAAAAGTTTTCTAGTAAAGAAAGTAACTTCACTTTTGAGTTGTTTCTCGGGCTTCTGGGAATATTTTTGGCCTTAATTTATGTCTATAGACTTAGGGGGTGATGTGGTAATTATCTATAGGGGTTTGTTCAGAGTTCTTGGTATGGACCCTATTTGGTTTTTAACATTTTAGGCATAATTGATGTAATTTAACACATTTTCAAGATTTTATAGACAAATCGATCATATTAAATTTGTGACTCATGTTTTGACAGTTAGCAACATCTGGAAGTGAGGAGGAAACGAAAAACTTGAGCATACTAACAACGAGCATGAGGGTCTATCTTCCAAGTAGGCCAGACTTCTCTAAACCTTAGACTGAGCTGAAATTTGTGATTGTTGGCTGCGCTGCATGGTATATGAATGGACAAGTATTGAGTATGAGATATATATATGGTTGATACTTTTGTATATGTATGATATGTGTTTGTATGAGATGGCATTTACTGTTATTAATAGATGCATTAGTTATGATTACTATATGGCTAGATTTTGACACTGTTAGGTTACGAGATGGTCTGGTGAGGGTTAGATTGGACTAAGAATGTGTGACAGGCATGTATACTGAACCTTTTGCTTGACTATATTTTGGTAGGTTAATGCTACTGTGGTATACTAGCTTCTCAGGCTGACAAATGGTTACATGTAATATTGTGCATTGGTTCTAACATCTAAACCCGATTTTGATGGATCTGATTGTCCTTGATTTTGTATATTTGTGACTACCCATACTGTGGTTTACTTTCCTTGATAGACATAATTCTGTGTTACTGAGTGATGTATCTAATTTTGTATACAACATTTATATGTCATATACTAGTTATACATCTTAGTATCAGTGGGAACCATACTATACTCTTGATCTTGTGATAGTTGTACGACTGTTTAATCCTTATATTGGTTGACGAGGGATAAGTTACTACAGAACCACTAATCATCTGGAAATGAGAATATTCCCTGGATAGAGTGATCTAGGCTATATCCTATGGGCTTCCTTAGAGTATTTATGAAATGCCCCACATGTGCTTTGGAATGCCCCATAATTGTAAATTCTATATTTCAAAATTCCGTGTGTAATTTTCGAAATCTGACATCATATTCTTTATCAGGAAAAAATTCAAGTACGAAATGAGTATAACTCAAATTTTACAAGACCCATAGTGAAAAATAATTTGCGCTAATTTTTTATTTTAAGTGGTTGTCTGCGCCTTAGCCGCGACATGCCAAAGGCATGAAGCAGTGTATTTGGTCATGGCGCAATAGGTCCGTGTCGTGCTAGGGACACAGACTAGTGTATTATTTACCTTGGTTTTTCTATTTTCTTCAAGGGCATTGGAGTCATAAGCCCTATGCCCTCTTAAGTGTGAAATCACCTGTACTTAGCTATTTTTCAACTCTATAACTCACAAAATCCTTTCTCAAACCCCTCTAAGACTCTATCGATTCTTTTATTCAAATCGAAGAATCTGAAGCTCAACTTTGGAACTCAAGGATTCTTTTCAAGTCTTAGACTACTTCAAGTACACCTCAAAGAATTCAATGTTTAAGGTATATGTGTTTCATCCATTAGGTCCTTTGACCCATGGAGCCCAATCTTCCCTTTTCATGAAAATTGCATGTTTTCAAGTTGTATTACCTATGGATATCTCTTATCATGGATTATGAGTATAAATTATGTTGGAGTTTCATGAAGTATTGATTGATTATGCATGACTATCTATTTTAAACTTATTCCTTGAATTAATTCTATCTATTGGGACTATGCATGTTTCGAGCTATGAAACAATGAACTATTATGAGTTTTTGTGATGGATTTTAAGGAGGCTTTTACTATATTTTGGTGGGTTGATTTACATTAAGTTTACTCATCTTATTTCACTCTTGAATTTCATGATTTTGAACAAGTATTATGAAACCACCATGTGTTTGATAAAATGACATGACAAGAATTCTCAAGTTATTGATGATCTATTACATGATTTACAAGCCAAGTTACTTCATGATGATTAAGGGCTTTCAAGTATGTATTGAATTCATGAAAATTACCTATGATTTTACATGTACTATGTTAAGCCGTATTTCAAGAATATACCTTTTCTGAGGCATACATGTTAAAGCAAGGGTTCATGTATGATTATGATCTACTCTCATGTTCAAGTTATGCCCGTGGGATTTGACTTAGCATCGATTAAGGCTTAAGATGGGGGCTCGACTCAAGCGGTCCTGATATAAAGTTTTTAGTCTCTAAACTATGTGCCACCATAGGATTATGATTATTGCCCTTGCTCTACTAGTTGATTTATTTAGTTTATGTTATCATGTTTGGTTTTCCTTGACAAGAAGACCATACTTCGTCGGGGGGTGTCATGCCTGGTCTCCTGAGTCGAGGAGGTGTCAGGCATTGGAGTCCAAGTTCTAGAAGCTTGGTCTATGTCAGTTGAGATCACTTCCCATATATGTATGATATA
>JAOTQJ010014988.1:6057-17511 GCA_025642045.1 Solanum sejunctum | reverse complement strand
TAATTATTTTTTTCAAGCAAGAAAAGTAAATAAAGTGCTAAGTTCAAAATTCCTTTTCCTCTCCTTCTTGTGTGAGATAATTGTGTGAGTGTATTCCTCTACGCACTAAATATTTTGCATTAGAGCCTATGGTGAGTGTAACCAATAATATGCCGCTGCTCCAATTGACGAAGGTGAATTACGAGAATTGGAGCATTCAAATGAAAGCTCTTCTCGGTTCAATGGATTGTTGGGAAGTAGTTTAAGAAGGTTTCGTAGAACCAAAAACTATCACAGGATACTCGGTAGCTCAAACTAAGGCGTTGAAAGAGACACGATCAAAAGATAAGACAACTTTGTACATATTGTTCCGAGCTGTTGATGAGTCTGGCTTTGAGAAGATTGCTGGTGTGAAAACTTCAAAATAAGCATGGGACATCTTGGAGACTGCATACAAAGGAGCTGATAGAGTTAAACAAGTTCATCTCCAAACTCTTCATGGTGAGTTGGAAGGTATGAAGATGAAGGAGTCCGAAGGAGTGTCCGAATACATCACTTGTGTTCAAACCATGGTGAATCAATTAAATCGAGATGGAGAAAAGTTGTCCGATGCACAAGTTGTGAAGAAGATTCAAAGGTCGTTAACTGATAATTTCAAAAATGTTGTATGTGCAATAGAAGAATCAAAGCATCTAGCAATGCTCACCATCAATGAGCTTGTTGGTTCCCTGGTGGCACATGAACACCGTAAGAAGAGGAAGGAGGAGAAGATGCTGGAGCAAGCATATTAAGTAAAGCTGACCATTCAAGATGAGAAGGAGCAAAAGAGAAACCATGTGCAAAATCGAGCATCAACTCATAATCGAGGTTGAGGCTGAGGTCGATTTCAAGGAAGAGGACATAGACGAAGCAGAGGAAACTATGATCAAAATGATGATTAATCCTAAAATCAAAGAAGTGTTCGTGGTCGAGGAAGAAATTCGCCAAGTCCACGGTATGACAAATCTAAAGTTCAGTATTATAATTGCCATAAACTTGGCCATTATGCTTCTGATTGTTGGCATAAAGAAAGCAAAGATGTTGAAGAGAAGTCAAATTTGATGAGTAATACCGACCAAGCTCTTCTATTGGCCTTTAAAGAGGATGGTGGAGAAAACAATGAATTGTGGTATTTGGATACCGACACAAGTAATCACATGTGCAGGAGAAAAGAAATGCTCATTGAATTGGATGAGACTATCAAAGGCAAAGTCTCATTTGGTGATAACTCCAAGATACTTATTGAAGGTAAAGGTATGACTCCAATTGGATTGAAAAATAGTACACATCAGTTTATTACTAATGTGCATTATATTCTGAAAATGACAAGTAATATTTTGAGTTTAGGACAACTTCTGGAGAAAGGATATTCTGTCCATATGGAGGATCTCAGTCTTGTACTAAGAGATCGAAATCGTAGAGTAATTGCAAATGTAAAGATGTCAAAGAATTGAATGTTTATGCTCAACATAAAGAATGAGATGTCTAATTGTCTCGAGGAGTGTGTCAATGATCCTTCATGGCTCTGGCATTTGAGGTTCATCCATATTAACTTTGCCATAATCAATTTGCTCTCTCATAAGAAAATAGTTCATGGATTACCACATATTGATCACTTCGATCGATTATGCAAAGGATGTGTCATTGGCAAGCATCCAAGAAGTAGTTTTTCCAAGGAAAAAACGTATCAAGCGAAAAAGCCACTGGAGTTGATTCATTTTGATGTGTGTGGACCATTCACACCTCAGTCATACGGTAATCGTTAATATTTTGTTACATTTATTGATGATTTTACTCGACATACTTGGGTGTATTTTTTGAAGGAAAAATCAGAAGTGTTTGAGAAATTCAAGCAATTCAAATTACTTGTTGAAAAGGAGAGTGATTTTTACATCAAGGCATTGGAAAGCGATCATGGTGGAGAATTCACATCAACTGAATTCAATAAATTCTGTGAGAGTCACGGAATTTGAAGATTCTTGATGGCATTGTATTCTTCTCAACAAAATGGCATTGTTGAATGGAAAAATAGAACCATTCTCCACATGGTTCGAAGTATGTTGAAAAGCAAAAACTTGCCCAAGTAGCTATAGGCTGGAGCTGTCGCATATGCCATCTATCTTCAAAATCACTACCCCACTTATGGACTTTATGACGTAACTCCTCATGAAGCATGGACTGAAAGAAGACCAAGCGTCCCACACATAAGAGTATTTGGGTCTGTTGCTTATTCTTATGTCCCGGATCAAAATCGTTCAAAGTTGGAAGACAAGAGCAAAAGGCTCATCTTTATCGGGTATGACACTTCATCGAAAGCTTATCGATTATTTGATCCCGACACTTTGAAAGTGCATATTAGTAGAGATGTGAAAATCGACGAAGATGGCATGTGGCAAGATGCTTCAAAGGAAGAAGAAAATGTTCGTGGTGATGTTAATCAAGTGGAGTCAACATCTTCTCCTCTAATTTTATCTCCAAGTTCATCTTCGCGTGAAGTCGATGAACCACAAGCTCCAAGAACGAGGAGATTGTCCAAAATTTATGAAGCCACCGAGGAGCTGCATCTTGTGTGTCTCCTTACAGATTGTGAACCACTTACGTTTGAAGAAGCATCGAAAGAAGAAAAGTGGAGTAAAACCATGAATGAAGAAATTGACGCTATTAAGAAGAATCAAACATGGGAGATTTCTACTCTTCCAAAAGATAAGAAAGGTATTGGCGTTAAATGGGTCTACAAGGTGAAGAAGAACGAGAAAGGAGAGGTGACATGATACAAGTCAAGACTTGTTTCCAAAGGTTACAAGCAAAAACAAGGTATTGACTATGATGAAGTTTTCACTCCGGTAGTTCGTATGGAAACCATTCGATTAATCATTTCTATTGCTGCTCAAAATCATTGGCAACTTTATCAAATGGATGTCAAATCAGCATTCTTGAATGGCTTTCTTGATGAAGAAATTTATGTCAAACAACCTCCTGGATTTCTTGTCGAAGGACATGAAGATAAAGTGTTAAAATTGAATAAAGTTCTCTATGGGCTTAACCAAGCACCGAGAGTATGGAATTCCAGAATCGATGCCTATTTCAAGGCCAATGGCTTCACTCAATGTCCATATGAGCATGCACTATATGTGAAGCAAGAGAGAGGTAACATTTTATCGGCTTGTTTGTACGTTGATGATCTTGTTTTAACATGGAATAGTTGAACTTGATACTTTCAAAGCATCGATGGTGAAAGAATTTGAGATGACGGATAATGGCGCCATGAATTATTTCCTTGGCATTGAAGTAAAGCAAAGTACACAAGAAATTTTTATTTCCCAAAGAAGATATGCTGAAAATGTTCTTGAAAAATTTGGCATGAAGAATTGTGCATCAATCAATACTCCAATGGAGCTTGGAGTAAGATTATCAAAGTTCAATGATAGTGAGGATGTCGATCCAACTTACTATCGAAGCTTGATTGGGAGTTTGAGGTATTTAACGTGCACAAGACCGGACATCATGCATAGTGTCGGAGTTGTGAGTCGATACATGGAGAAATCGAAGTCGACTCATCTCAAAGCTGCAAAAAGGATATTTCACTACATCAAAGGTACTATTACTCATGCCTTGCATTATTATCGAACTGAAGATTTTTGACTTAAAGCTTATGCGGATAGTGATTATGGGGGAGATATCGATGATCGAAAAAATACTTCAGGCTTTGTATTTTTCTTGTGTGACACCTCTTTCACATGGTCGTCAAAGAAGCAATATAGTGTTACACTGTTGACGTGTGAAGCTGAATATGTAGCTGCATCGTCATGTGTTTGTCATGCAATATGGCTTAGATGATTGCTCAAAGATATTCTTGTGGAGCAAAAAGAAGCAACAAAGGTTTTTATCGATAATATTTCACCTATGGGATTGGCGAAAAATCCATTTTTTCATGAACGAAGCAAGCATATTGATGTTCGATACCATTTTATCCGAGAACAAGTGTAGTAGAAGGAAGTCGAAGTATCATATGTGATGACAGGAGATCAAATCGCTGATATTTTCACAAAGCCTTTGAAGACCGATGTTTTTCGAAAGCTCAAGAGTTTGCTTGGAATGTTTGATGGAAGAGAATTTGGTTTAAAGGCGAGTGTTGAAAATTAAACCAAATTTATTGAAAAAGATTGAAAGACTCAAAAAAATTAAATAAAGGAGAATGAATCTAGTCCAAGATACACATATCTAATCAAGAGTCTCTTTGTTTTATAACTATTCAAGTTTTATGTTTATCTCTTTGGAAGTGAAAAGTTTTTTTTTGCCTATAAATAGGTGCGTCTTGTAATTGTTTTTTTCAAGCAAGAAAAGTAAATAAAATGCTTAGTTCAAAATTCCTTTTCCTCTCCTTCTTGTGTGAGACAATTGTGTGAGTGTATTTCGCTGCGTACTTAACAATGAGACACCTAATATATTCTATAATATGATATTAAAATGGTCGTATATTCCAACATATTTTCACATCACCTCTCTAATATATTTCTGTTTTTTGCACATAAACAGTACAAAATCCAGGAATATCTAACCATCATGTAGCATCATGTCCCATAAGTTGAGAATTGAAGGGGGAATCTTGAATACAAATCAAATTAAAAGAGTTTGTTTTCCATTCTTGATTGTTGCACTGCCTAGAAACATAAGGCAACCATTAATGAGTAAAGAATCAAATAGTACTTCTTCGAACACAAATTTAAACCTTGTATTATACGATGTGATATTTCTAACATGGACAAATGACAATTTCACGCTTCTTACATATGAAAACTTCAGAGGAATACAAATTTATGAAGACATTGACAGAGCATCCTTTACATCAAATCTAAAAGCAAACTACACCAGAGCTAAGGATAATAATCTAGGATATATATGGAATCCTTTGTATAAGCTACCATACTTTGTCCATAACAAGTTAGAATATCGAGATTTGGAGATTAAATGATGATTTGATTCCTTTTCCAGCTCACATAGAGGACATTTCATATCGTCAATAACCATCAATTTAGCCATCCTCTCCTTATTAAGCAATCTGTAATGGAGAGCTACCTATAGAATAAAGCACCATTTTGATGCTCCCTAATTGTTGCAACGTTGTTTCCTTGACTGTACTTAAGGAAATTTATCCCTCAGATTTTTTGTAAGATAATTTTATAGAGAAAAAAGCAATGTACTAACCTCTGCTGCAGAGCAACCAACGTCAGCAAGTGTCTCCTTTGCATTGCAAACCCATGATGCCTGTTATTGGGTGTATATCTCATACGGTTGTAACTTTTATATACAACGTATGCATCCATTCAGAATATAAAGACCTCTATCCGACCCTGGCTTGAACAATACATCCCATGAGATAAGGGTCTTTCCGAAAGTATCTGCTTCTCCAGTCCATAGGTACCGTAAACACAGTGACTCGACCAAAACACTAGGATAGATAATAGCAAGTGCAACTATTAATCTTCTAATAAATGTGATTAACATTCCATGGATTTTACCGATGCCCCCCACCCACCTAAAAAAACAAGGCAATCAACAACTTCAAACATAGCCTTCATATATGTGAAATAATCAAATGAATGGACTTCTAATCTTTAACGAACAACTCCCACCAGACGTGATAGGAAAACAAATCATCCAAAAAATTCACAGAAATTTAACATTTAACAGTACCTATGATCACCCAAATTTGCAGTAACCATTTACAATCCAATATAAAGCCATAAAACTTTGTATTGCTTAATTTTCACAATTTTTGCTCGAGACAGTGAGGGTGAGCGCCCAGGGTGCGACGCGACGCGGACTAGCGCTTATCTTTTTTTTCAAAATGTTTCTACGAGATTGAAAAATCGATCGAAAAGCGATTTACAAAAATTTATACATAAACCACACTTGACAAACGCGTTTTTTATGTGTATTTTTCTTGGAATTTTTTTTTTGTCAATGTGTTTTGAGAAAATTCACCAAAATAACACATGTCCGTGCCCCTAGCGCGAGGTGGACATAGTGTTACGGGGTGAAATTTTTATACTTTATTTTGAAAAGGGTATTTTGATAAATCCCCAACCCCTCCCAAGTCCTATAAACGATCATAAGATCATTCTTCTGCGAAATATAGATTTCTAAACCCATTTTTCAGTCTCCAAAGGTGAGAGTTTTGAGAGAGAGCAAGAGAAGAGAAGCTTGAGATCATAAGGACTCGAGTCAAATTCTTGCAAGGATTCATATTGTCTTTATCCCAGGTATGTAAGGCTAAACTAAAAGCATGTGATTGTTCTCCCATGTGTCTCATACATGGTCTTAGGCGAAAGTTGAAAGTTCTTGAGTCTACTTACATGATTTATTGATTATTTTTTTGAAAAATTATATTTATTATATGTATTTTCATACGTTGATGATCATCATAAACTTATTTTATTGAATTAAATTTTTTCATGAGATATTGCATAAACCCTACTTATTATTTTATAAAGATTGCATGAATAAAGATAGGAATTGAATCTAGAGCCATGATTGAGAATGTTGATAGAGATTGTGATTGTGAGTGTGTGTACGATGATAGATTGATGGAACTTGATAGTATCTTGAGTCTCCATAAATAAACTCTAACGATTTGTCTATTCTATTGTCCCTAATGATTGTTCAAAGCCCTGAGCTATTGATTTAGAAGTGGACTAATAAGATGGTGAGAGTCCTTGTGAGGCTGATTTGAGATGAGGTGTTTGATGATGATTGGATGATGTTGATATTTATGAGCATGTTGAGTACGAGGTGGAGTATTTAGCATCGAAATTGAGTAAGAGTGAGTCCCACTCGCATCCGTTAACTACGTAGCTAGTATAGAAGAGGATTGGACCGTGAGAAACAAATGTTTCCTTAGTCCTAAAAGAGGATTTGATATTATTATAAACCAATAGATGTACGCCCTTCTACCCCGACTAGGTACTGGGCGGATGGCACAATAACATCGCTTCGTTGTACCATCACTGGCTCATAGGTGATGGCTGTAGGCCTGAGAAACTCGCAGAAAGTTCCTAAACTGAGAAATCTGAGTTGATATTAGATGTGATGAGATGTGTTGAATTGAGTTCCTTTGAGATGAGTCCCCCTTAGATGAGTCTATTTTTATTGATGAGTTGAGTGGTTGATGGGTCACTTGTCTATCTTTATTCTTGCTTTGGATAGACATTTGACATGTTGATTGTTACTATCTTTGATGTTGATTGTTGCTTCTACATTATTCTACTTATTTTAGTTTCACTCAACTATTTTACATACTAGTACATTCCACGTACTAATGTCCCCCTTTGTGACTGCATCATTTCATGATGTAAATACATGATTTGGAGATCGTTAACAGGCGCATTATTGAGAATTTGACACGTTCAGCTGATTGGTAAGCCTCCCCTACTTTGGAGGGTTCGTTACATTTATTTCATCTTACCTTAGAGTTAGACACTTATTAGTTTTATTTTGATTGAGGTAGCTATGGGTCTGTCATTGGCACTACCTGATAGTGATAGAGGCTTCATAGACTAGAGTCGAATGTTGATGTAAAATTGTGAGCTAGTTCTTCCTACTAGCCTCTTTTATTATAATATTATTTTGAGACTAGATATAATTTGCCTATTAATTTCTTTATGTCTTCCTTTGATAGTAGAATACATGCATGAATGAATGTGATGAGGCCAAGTGGTTTGCTTGGGGACTAGCAATAGTCTTTGAGTTCCTGTTACATCTAAGGTACCCTCCCGGGGTGTGACAGTCATGCTCAACCTCAAGATGCATCAAGCACTTTATAATTTGACCTTGGTAGGATGCTTAGGTATGGGCCAAAAATAATTTTCCTAAATAACTCCATGCCTTCAGTGCCTATGGACAACGTCAAATAATTAGCAAAATTCACGTTGTATGTTACGCCAAACCTTACTGAGTGAGCTAGAATTGTTTTCATGACATAACTCATGTTCTGCATATTAAGAATTGAAAATCAGACTCCACTGCTACACTTGATACAAAATGATAGTGTACTTGAAACAAAATAAACATAAATAATATATAGTATTCAAGAACCATGGATTAGGTACAAAATAACCATAGTGATTCAACTTATTCAAAAAAGTACACATACTTTAATTTTGGTATCGTGATTGCTTTTATTGAGACAAAATAAATAGGAACAAATAATTATTGTATCATGAATGACTGTATTCGGACAAAATAAACAGGAACACATAATTATTGAATCACTGCATTGTATTAGATACAAAATAAGCATACTTTCAGCCAAACTGATACAAGAAATGCATAAACTTATTTTTCAGTCATGAATTATTGTATTTGAGACAAAAACAACATAAACTATACAATTATTGTATCACAATAGTATATTAGAAACAAAATAGAAATACTTTATATAATTGTGTAGACTGTCTGTTGTACTTGATATTTAAAAGGCACACAAAAACTAATTTTATAACAATTGATTCAAAAAATAAACATATTCAAAATATTGTATCATGAATTGATGTAGATAACGCAAAAATATTTCGTATAGACAAGTTTAGATCTATAATATATGTACTTAGTATATACTATACTTTGTATCTGGAACTAAACGATGTTAGGGTTTTAAGTATTAGGAAGAATAAATTAGCCATCATTGTATCTAGAAATTGATATTTCATATCAAAAACAATAAAAAATCTTGTGTAACGTACTGAAAATACCTAGGATAGTGTAGGTCGAGAAATTGCTGGTGAATGTTTTTCACCCCCTTTTGGGGGGTTTTCTCCACTTTGGCTGTTGGAGTAGATATTGTAATTTCTTCATGTATACTTGATCGTAAATCTTCTTTGATCTATTCTCTACTCAATATGGATTTTTATAGTCATATGTTCGATCAAACTTTCGTATTTGGGTAATTCCTAAACTGCATGAAGAAGCATTGTCCATGAGATAGCAAAAATAGAAAAGAAAAAAAAGGCGAAGAAGAAGAAGACTTACACTAGATTTTCGAAGAGCATAGACAAGAAAATCTGATAATGGTAAATTTGCAATTCAAATTTGACAACCTTGATCTTGATTTTAGGGGAGAAATTTGGGAGTAGAAGTTAATGGTAGTTGATTTTACTCAAATTTGGGATTTAAAATAATGTATTCACGTGGGAGATTTTTACGAGTAGAAATAGGGAGTTTTGTAAAATTTTGATACGATAGGGATAAATAGTAAATAAGGTAAAATAGTATATGTAGTTAAGTAATTTTCACTTAAATTATTCAACATTTTCCATTGGATACATCTATTTATCCTCTCATATCTTTTTGTGCTTGTTATCAATGTGATTTTATCAGTATAACATATTTTCTATATAAAGAGAACACAATTACATATTTTAACTAATTATTAAATAATGTATTATAATTATTAAAATTAAACTTTATTAATAACTGAGATATTAAATTAAAAGTTCTATTATCCCTGGAAAAAAGGAGTTTATGAATTGTAAATAAAGTTTATTGAGAAGCGGGCCAAGAGCACCGACATAATGTTGAAGAGTTTTGATGTCAAACTAACCCTTCTTCGTTAGTGCCATTAGATTCAAGGCATTTTTGACCCATTATACTAACTATAAAGGCATAAATGGCCCAAAGTGTGAACTGAGGGCATTTTTTATCCTTTATGATAGTTAAAGTGCATTTGTGATCCATTTTCCTTTAAAAAATTATGTTTTTAAAAAAATAAATTTTATTTTTTATCCCACTCCGACACTTAATCCCCTCTCAGTTTGGATGTCAGGATCAAATTTCGAGTCAAAAGTTGTATGTCGAGTCCCGTTAGGAGTTGGATCTTCATACTAATTTAGAATCAAGATCGAATCCCAATTCTAAAGTCAAATCTCGCATCAGGTGTTGGATTTTAGTTTTAGATTGCAATAAGATTAAATAAAATATTTTTTAATATTTTCATCCAAAAATAGAGTAAAATATTTTTATCTACATTAAATTTTAGAGTAGGGTACTATTTACTCATTAAAATATGGATAAACTAGTATTTTACCCAATCCATTTCTTACCCAACTCATTTTAACTCTTATAAAATATGAGCAGTTTGAATTGTTACCCATTTTATGTTCAATCCTTCCAAATTTGATTCAACCCGCCGACTTGCCACTTCTAATGGTAATTGAGACTATGAATTGTTGTTGAGAGGCATCATCCCTATGTCGTTTTTGGCAAATATAGTAAAGAGGATAGCAACATTATATGCATGTTGTATGAAAAAACCACTGGTGTATCATTAGTTTGATCTCAATACATAGCATCGTGTATATTTTTACCACTGCAACTAATGATAGATCAAATATGTTGGGTTCGTGCTATGCCCAAGCATCTTTTCTATAGTTTTTAGAGTACAAAATAGAAACTACCACATAAAAGTAAGAGCAAGAAAAATTCTTACTTTGAAAAGGTATATTTCATACCTTTTCAGGTATACAAATGAATTAATAAGATTCTTTTCAAAAAAAAAAGAAAAGAAGATTGCTATAACACTACCTCTAAACAAAATTTGGAAAACTACACTAAATAGTTATTCATAAAATCAACATGTAAATTATTATGGAACCAAAATATTATATTATATATTTTGATGGTTAGCAAACTACAGGACCAGGTCCTAGGTGTTGTGGTGATAAATGATGTAGTGTTGAAGTCAAGCTGTAAAAGCTACTAGGTTGGCGAAAAAGTAACTGGTTGTGTCAGTGCTCATCATACTAATGGACCAATGGAATTTCAAAAGCTTCCTCGTTTGTATGCTAGAGGAATAACTACAAAAAGACAAAAAATATTTTTTGTAGCAGTAATTTTGGTAATAAAAAGCAAGAAGTCCATTTGTTTCCTATTGAGATATACGACCTGGAGGGACCTAATAGAGTGAGTCTAATATTGTCTTCTATTTACTATTGTGTTTATGTGGATAGTCTTGTAAGATCATTTTCCTAATCTATAAAGGAATCTTGGTTAGTGAGTATGAGAAGTATTTTGGATTGTTGGTTAGCTATGACCTTGAATCTGTGGATAGAAACTTACATCAACTTGGATTAGTTATGTAGTGGTCATCGTGTGATTGCTAAGGCTCTAAGTCTTGTAATAGGTATATTGAAAAGAAGGGGGTGGAGAGGGGTAGTGTCTAGTTACAACATGTTGTTATAGACTACTTTTCTCTTGCACATTAGTTAAGTTTATTTCAAAAATTCTGTAGGACAGGTCGTGATTGTTTTTCCCTTGAATAATGAGTTTTCCCATGTAAAATCTTATGTTATTTCATTATATGCATTGTACATTGTTTTCCTTTTTTTTTTTTTTACAGTTGATGTGTAAGAGACCTGATCCAACAACTGGTATCAGAGCACG
>JAOTQJ010014960.1:0-17512 GCA_025642045.1 Solanum sejunctum | reverse complement strand
TGGCTCTTTAAACTGTCTGCGCTTCTTTCAATTGTGAAGTAACAGTTAGTCAATGCAACTTTCGACGCTCATCATGGCTCATCTAGAAATAGTTACGCTATGTTTTAAATAATGGGGTCAGGCTGCGTACATCCGACCCCCTTACCCTGCAATAGGCGGGAGCCTTTGAGGCATTGGGGTAATGTTGTTGTTGTTGATAGGAAGCATCATAAATCTTTTTTATCTTTAACATATATATGTGGAAATTGGACCATAATCGACATATAAGAACATGCGAACTATTACATCGAATCTCGATGTTGCCTCTATTCTGAGATAGAGAGTAGTCCACTTTGTCTGGATAGAATATACCTTACCATACAGGATCCTTCCCATTTTTACAAGTACTTTAATATGAAACCTTATAGGAATCTTCTCATTTCGGCATATGCTTTACTTATTATGGATCCACTAACACAATACTATATAGGCACATAATCATCACCTATACAGTGGCATGTCGTTATGAGAGAGGTTGACTTTACATTAAGGACCCCTTAGATTGAGTCCCTACCTCAATCTCATTCGGTGCTAAGTCATATCCCATGAAATATATAAATCATGCATATATAATTCATACTTCATTAAAATCATGCTCTCATAACTTTTCAAAATGGTCATCATAGTCTTTCATGAAATATCAATTTATAATAATAGTCCATCTACTTTGCTTTCATCATAATATGGGTAGACATTCCCACCTTAACATCATGTCATAACATTTGGGCCTTCATCACCGTCTTGATCGTAACATCATCATAGCTTTCATAACATTACCTTTTTCATAATATCATCATCGTCATTATTTGAAACACATTTGCCAGACTTAAGATCATAAGCATACAAATTCATAGCTTTATCATAGGAGACTAGGGCTCGATTTGAAAAAACTTTGGTCAATCTTCAAGCTTTAGCTTCAATGAAATCCTTGATTTAGACAGAGAATTTTTGAGAACCCTTGAGAGAAGTTGAGAATTGGAAAAAAAGACCTTGAATGAATTAGGAATAGGACTTTATAGAGGTTAGGTCAGTTAGGGTAGTTAGGGTAGCCAAAATGACATAGTTTAGGACTTGTCGAGCATATGCTTGTCATGCCAGAGTTAAAAGTACCCTTTGTTAAAAAGTTCCAGAGTTATCCATGAAATGTTACGATCTAAACCTAGGGTCTAGGAGTGATATGGCGAAGTGAATCCAAGATTCCCCAAATAAGCTTTAAAGTATCCAAATTCACATCATTGACTCAGAAGCACATAATGAAGTAATAAACACATAGTTCTAATAGATGAAAAATAGGACTCACGCTATGGGGATGTCATATGGATAGGAATTAGCATGACTTCACATGACACATAATACATAGAAACTAAGAGGCTGATACGTATGACTCACTCTATGGGAATAGAACGGGACTTAGAACTTTTCACATTTCCACATTATATCAAAAACAAACTTCATAATATCCATATCCAATAGATAGCCATAACCATAATCTCCAAATAACAAAATGTAACACATATCCGTATAAGAGTTTAAATATTTTTCAACAATGCCTCTAAGTCAAATAGGACGGGGCTAAAACATATGTAGGGCTCACCCTTAAAGTAAATATAACATAATCAATAGCAACATAAAAGGTAGATGGATGATGGCTTATCCTTGGATGATAAGACTCACCACAATAATTTTCACGAATCCAACTAGTCGTCAAAATATGGATGGATATAGTCTCCGGCCCTTACATAGTTAGACCATGTAGGCAAAAGTATGTATTAGTACGTTTGAATGTACTAAATATGCGGGCATACAATGTATATAAACTTATGAAACCTACATTCAATGTTAGATAACAAGGGCATATATATACAAATAAGTATATAGATAAAAAAGAGTAAAATATCAATATGCCATGAAATCCATGATGCATGAAGTGCCATAATGCTTACATATAGAAGCTATGAGAACTCAACCAACATATAAGACCAAGCGAGATATTACTTGGAATTCTATTATTATCCCCATACCAGATAAGAGGTGGTCTACTTGCCAAAGGTAAATCATACTTTCCCTTACGGGCCTCCCATTTTGGAGAAGTAACCTTCTTTATGGCCTCCCATTTCAGAAAGAATTTTCATATCATATCATATCAAAGTTGTAACCGCACCTTATGGGCCTCCTATTTTGGTGAGGTTACCATATCAAATTCCTATGCTGGCACATAGTTCAAGAGAAAGAAAGAGGACCCATGGGGATATCCCTAACGCCTCCAATCTCCTTAGTCTAATTTATCATCCAACAAGAATACATGTATGTATACATTCTTTCAAAAGAGGTGCAAGTCATTTCAATGCATATTTAAGTTTAAAAGCCAAACATTCTTCACAATTATTCATACTTGGCTCAAAGCCAAATCATACTTTGAATTACACTTTTCATGCATAGGAATAGCTCATTCACATGTATTAAGATAGTGTAAATACCTAAAATTGCTCAAAGAGCCATATCATAGACATTCATGTGAAAATATTCTTGTCATAACCATATGTGGGCTTAACCCACTAAATAATTTTCATGAAAACTATATTCATAAACATATGTGGGCTTATATCACCAAATAATTTTCATCAAAACCAATGCTTATAGATGCACATGACATAAATGGTATGAGAATAGAATGGGAAATAGAGATTCAAACTTAAATCAACAATTCAATATGAAATTCAAGTAAATTCATAAGCAAATCCGTATTCAAATCACAATTTGGATCGCACATGCTCAATCAAACTTTAAAGGGGCAACGTATATTCAAATCTTCAAAATATTCATGTAATTCAACCTATTAGGACTTAAATAACTTTTAAAAAATAATTTAAAATATAACTCGTATTTCAATTGAAGCAAATAAACAATATTCTAAAAGACTCATGTTTAAAGTGAGCTCAATTTCATAAAATCAAGTGTAAAAAATTTTGGGGTCTTCATGTTTGGAAGGGACCATAAATCAATCCCACATACCTTATCTAACCAAGACAAAATAAGAAGAAATTTATGAAGAAGAATATCCTTCCTTAAGCTCCAAGCTATTCTCCAATGGCTCACTTGAGGGAGTCTTTAGATGAGAGAATTTGAATAATTCTAAGTGTTGAATTGAATCTGAATGAGAATAGAAGAGTATAGGTCTTTTGAGAGTTTTAGGATAGGTTAAAAAGTTAGAAATGACCTTTAGGAGTAGCCAAAATTACAAGAATACCATTAATAAAACAAATATAAAAAAGTTGCTAGGGGTCCATATAAGGGTTGCATGGACCGTGTAGGGGTCACACGAACAATGTTGTCTTCTGTGAGTCTATACTTAGACAATTTTCCACAAACGAAGTTCTGAGATAGTGATTCCATACATAGAAAATTTTCACATCAACACCCAAACAGACTATCTCATGACCCTTTTAGGGGTAACACGATCCGAGAGATGTTCATGTTTGAAGTGCCTTGGACAAAATATGGTTTTCAAGGATAAGGATACCTCATAAGCCACCAAACGGCCAGTGAAGTGTCACACAGACCATGTGGGTGTTCATGTAGTACAAACCTTGGTCTTGAGCTCCAACTTAAGGAGAAGACTCCAACACAAGGCCAAGGGACACCTTAAGGCTCGTCCACACGACCCTTGGTGAGTCACATGACCCGTGGAGGTGCCAATAGGGTCTCACCTCAGTCAAAAACTTTCTATGACCAAATTCTATGCACTATTACGGTCTTACAAAGTCCGAGCCCTTACCTCATCTCCCCTGTGGGAACATTCATCCTCAAATGTGCTAGAATAAGGCTTGAAAAGCTTGACTTGAACATGCAACATCGAAATACGAAGAAACAATGCATATTTCATCACTTGAAAGTCATAAAGTCATTAAAACTCATATCAAAACATCTTTTTATCATTTGCGTGCATATGTATGCATATCATGTCATAGAACTTAAGAGTGAGAATTAGGACCATTGGGAATAGGAAGAACCTAATACCTTAGGCTTGAGTAGATTAGAAAAGATTGGGGATATCATTTCATCATGTCCAACTCTGCCTACCATGTAGCACTCTCGACAAGTTGATTTCTCTAAAGCACCTTAACTAAAGCCACATCCTTGTTGTGAAGCTGCTTGACTTGCTTATCCAAGATCTTAACTAGGACTTCCTCATAAGACAAGTTCTGCTCAACCTCAACACCTTAAAAAGATGCAATTGTACTAGGATCACCTATCAATTTCCTCAACATAAACACATAGATTCAAATCTGAAGGCAAATCCAATCTATAGGACACATTCCCAAATACACTCAACAACCTTATAAGGACCTACACAGTGGGAACTTAGCTTGCCTTTCTTACAAAAACACATTACATCTTTCATGGGTGAGACCCTCGCATACACCCAATCACCAACATGAAACTTCATATTCCTCTTCTTAACATCCAAAAAAGACAATTGGCAACTTTGAGCCAATTTCAACCTCTCCCTAATCAACTTCACCTTCTCCATAGCCTCCAACACAAAATCCAGGCTAATAGAAGCTATCTCTCCCAACTTAAACCACCCCACCAAAGATCTATATCTTTTACCACACAAAGCCTCAAATAGTGGCATACCAATGCTAGCATGAAAGCTATTGTTGTAAGAAAACTCGATAAATGATAAATGATCATCCAACTAACCTTGAATTCTAACACACAAGCCCTCAACATATCTTTCAAAGTTTGAATTGTCCTATCAGCTTGTCCATCGGTTTGAGGATGAAAAATGGTACTTAACTTCACCTTAGTCCCAAGCCCTTTTTGAAACGATCTCTAAAAGTGAGAAGTAAATTGGGTGCCATGATCTGGTAGGATAGACCTAGGCACAACATCCAAGCTCACCAACTCTTGGATATACAACCTTGCATAATCTTTGGCATTGAAGATAGTCTTGATGGGTAGGAAATAGGCTGATTTAGTTATCCGATCAACAACAACCCAAATAAAATCAAATTGCTTTCAATTCAAGGAAAACCAACCACAAAATCCATGTTCATATCTTCCCATTTCCAAGTAGGAATTTAATATCTTGAGCAAAACCATTGGGCTGTTAATTCTCCTCTTTCACTTGTTGACAATTAGGGCATTCAAATACAAACTTGGCTATATCTTTCTTGATACCATGCGACCAATACACTTTCCTCAAATCTTGATACATTTTGGTAGATCTCGGGTGAATAGAATAATGAGACCTATGGGCTTCACTCATGATCACCTTCCTAAGACCATCAATATAAAAAATTCACAACCAATCTTGATATTGAAGCACACCATCTCCCTCTTGGGAGAAAATCTCTATCTTTTTTTGGCAACCAACTTTTTCAACTCAATCAATGATGGGTCTAAATCTTGTTTAGCCTTAACATCAACAACCATGGAAGATTCAGCCTTATTTTGAACATGAATACAACCCTCATTAGAATCAGCCTATCAAACACTCAATCTAGCCAAATGGTGGACATATTTTATTAACTCCTTCTTTCCTTCATTAGCATGAGCCACAACGCCCATAGATAGTCTACTAAGTGTGTCAGCTATAATATTTGCATTGTCCGGATGATGTTAAACACTCATGTTATAGTCTTTGACGAGTTCTAGCCACCTCCTTTGCCTCAAGTTAAGATACCTTTGGATGAACACATATTGCAAACTCATGTGATCGATGAAAATATCAACCTAAACCCCATAAGAATAATGTCTCCAAATCTTCAATGCAAACACTACATTCTCTAGCTTAAGATCATGAGTCAGGTAATTACACTAATGCACCTTCAATTGCCTTGACACATAAGCTATTACTTTACCTTATTACATAAGCACACAACCCAACCCAATTTAAGAAGCATCATAATATACAACAAACCTATTAAGCCATCCGATAGAGTCAAAATAGGAGCTAATGTAGGCCGGTCTTTCAAAGTCTGAAAAAGCTTATCACATTCATCTGACCGTACAAACTTAACCTTATTTTGATCCAATTGGTCAATGGAGATGCAATGGATGAGAAACCTTCAACAAATCTCCTATAATAACCCTCTAACCTAAGAAAACTTCTAATATCTGAAGGAGCCAATGGTCAAGGCCAATTCTTAATAGCCTCGGTCTTCTTTGGATCGACCTTAATACCATCATCAGATACCACATGACTAAGAAAGTTACTTCATCCAATCAAAACTCACATTTGCTGAATTTAACATACAATTGCTTTTCCCTTAGAGTCTGAAGAACCAACCTCAAATGATCTATATGCTCTCACACTTTGGGAATAAATAAGGATATCATCGATGAAGAAAACCATAAAATTATCAATAAATGGCTTGAACACCCAACTTATAAGGTCCATAAATAAGGCCAAAGAATTAGTCAAATCAAAAGACATTACTATAAATTTAAAGTGCCTATATCTAGTTCAGAATGCTATTTTAGGATATCACACTCCCTAACCATCAATTGATGATGCCCTAAACGGTGGTCAATCTTTGAGAAAGGGGTGGCTCTTGAAGTTGATCAAATAAGTCGTCGATCCTTGGCAATGGGTATTTATTCTATATGGTTACCTTATTTAGTTGTCTATAATCATTGCACATTCAAAGAGACCCTTTTTTCTTTCTTATTAATAATACCAAAGCACCCTATGGTGATATACTTGGTCTAATAAAGCCTTTCTCCAAGAAGTATTTCAATTGATCTTTCACCTCCTTCAACTCAGCCGATACCATACAATAAGGAGGAATAGAGATAGATTGAGTATCGAAGAGGAGATCTATGTGGAAGTTCACTTCCTTTTAGGGAAAGATACCAGACAAATCTTCAAAAACACATCTAGAAACTCATTAACCATCGGGACCAATTCAAGGCTAGGTGACTTAGACTCCATATGTTTAATTCTTACAATATGATAGATACACCCCTTAGAAATCATCTTTCGAGACTTGAGGTAGGAAATAAACCGACCTTTAATATAGGAGTCACTACCCTTCCATTCATAAACGGGGCTCATTCGGAAATTAGAACTTGACCTTCCAAGTTCTACAATATATAGAGCTATATGAAGCATGCAACAAATCCATTCCAAGAATAATATCAAAATCAAACATCTCAAGTTCCACAAGATCACATGGAAGGATTTATGCAAACCAGAGAGAGGACAACCCTATAGACTCTTTGAATAACAATAGACTCACCACCGAAGTATAAATCAAAAGAGGCTCCCTCAAGATTTCAATGCTCAAACCAAACTTTACAGCTAAAAAACGAGTCACAAAAGATAAATTTGTACCCTAATTAAGCAAAACATAAGCATCAAAATAAAAGAGTTTTAATATACCAATCATAACATCCGCAGTCTCCTTTATATCATATCGGGCATACAACTCACAAAACCTGTTGTTTTGGGGGGCACCACCTTATGGATCTCTTTACTAGCCTTGATCACCTTGGGCCATTTGATCGTGATCCTTCTGAGCAGCTTTAGGATAATCAAAAACCTTGTGGATCTTATCATCACACCCATAGGCACCTAAATCTCTTCAACAAGCATCCATGCGATTCTTTCCTCACCTATCACACCAAGGAAGTAATGCGCACCTCCAACCGGTTCCTTGGGAGGATAAACCTAGCATTGGCGAATCTCATATTAGAACCTTGACCCTATTGAAAGCGAGCATAACCACCACCTTAGAGTTAGAGAACCAACCATCATAATGGCTCTCTTAGAATCATACATCCTTCTCTCCTTGAGTTTTTCTCCTTTAATCTATTTAGCATATGTCATAAGCATGGAGACATCCATATCCCGAATAAGCATAGCCGTAATACATTCCTTCATAACTAAATAAAAGATCCTATAAATAAACTTGTGCATTCTTGCATAGGGATCAACCACTAGCATAGGAGCATACTTGGATAACTTTATGAACTTGAGGGCATAGTCCATGACACTCATACCACCCTATTTGAGGTTGATAAATTTTGTCATTCTAGACTCCCTAAGTTAAAGAGGGAAGGCAAATTTGAACTCTTCCCAGTTAACCTTATCACCAGAGACCCTCTCCATCAACAACTGAGTGTACCAATCTTAAGCCAAATCAATTGATAAGCAAATAACTTAGCTTTCTCCTCAGAAGTCATTCCTATAACAATCAATACCGTAGAGAGTTCATCAATGAAATCTTAAGCATCCTCATCAACCTTTGATCCGTAAAACTTTAGAGGATTTATCCGGGTAAAATCTATCACTCGAGCAACCAGAGTGGGATCATGTGGAGGAATATTGACCTATCTACTTTGGGCCATCAACACTTCGGCAAGCGTGGCAATAAAAGGACGGAATTCACCATTAGTGACTGGCTCTTCCATAGGCCCTTGAGGAACTTAGTCCTTATTAACCATGTCATGTCTTGGTAAGGGAACTCTACGTCAAGGCATCTTCCGTAACATAGCAAGAGCATCATCAGAGTTAGAAAATCTTAATACATGATCCAAAGCATGACAAAAGATATGAAAAAGTGAGACAATTCCTAAAATGCCATTACAGACTCCCACTAATAGGTTTGGTGCACTTCATACCCATGAATAAGATTCTACTTGACGTGATATGTTAAACTTCGAGGATCATTTATAAACCTAGTGCTCTGATACCAAGCTTATCATGACCCGAACATAGGGTCTAGGGATGATATAGAGGATGGAAACCTGAGAGTCCCCAAACAAGACTCAAAGTATCCAAATTCACATCATCAGCTCAGAAGTGAATAATGAAGTAATAAACACATAATTCTAAGGGATGGAAAAGTAGGACTTATTCTATAGGGATGCTATAGGGATTATGATTAACATTAATTCATATAACACATAAAACATAGAAACTAATTGGCGGACAAGTATGACTTACTATATAGAGATAGAATGGGACTTAGGAATTTCAACATTTCCATATTGTATGAAAACCAAACATCACAATATCCATACCCAATAGATAGCCATAACCATAATCTCTAAATAATAACACATACCATATATCCATATAATAGTTTACACATTATAAAACAATGCCTCTAAGTCATAGAATGGGACGGGGGCCAAGGCATGTTTGAGATCACCCTCAAAGTAAATATAACATAAGTGATAGCAACATAGAAGGTAGATGGATGATGCCTTGTCCTTGGATGATAGGACTCACCATAATAACTTTCATGAATCCGACTACCTGTCAAAAGGTGCATGAATATTGGCTCTGGCCTCTACATGGTTAGATCATGTAGGCAAAGGTATACGTTAGTATTTTTAGATGTACTAAGTATGCGGTCATTCAATGCATATGAACTTATCAAACCTGCATTCGATGTTAGATGGAAAGGAAACATATATAGAAAGAAGTATATTGACAAAGAAGAGTAATATATCAATATGCCATGAAATCTATGATACATGAAATACCATAATGCTTACATATAGAGGGAATGATGTCATGATCTAAGCCTAGGGCCTAGAATTGACACGGCAAATGAAAGACCCGAAGAGACCCCAAATAATCCTCTTAACATATCATTACATATCTTTGGTCACAACAGCAAGTAAGTGACATAAAAGATTAGAAACAAGGGCAAAGGGACTAAAGAGAAACTTTCATATCATAAACATCAAGAAACAAGAGAGTCAAGGCTCAAAGCATAGGTACATAACATGTCC
Organism: Solanum sejunctum; assembly: GCA_025642045.1. Lineage (NCBI taxonomy): Eukaryota > Viridiplantae > Streptophyta > Magnoliopsida > Solanales > Solanaceae > Solanum > Solanum sejunctum. The sequence goes on along the minus strand of JAOTQJ010014960.1, from coordinate 7,720 downwards.
AACAACACCTTTACTACATAGATAATAGCGGAGGCCAAGACAAGTAACCAGGCTCACCCTCATAGTCAAAGTATACAATAAAAAAAGAGAGTAGCAATACATAGCACAAGAATAAAGACCAATGTCCCTAAAATAGAGGACTCACCCATAAGCTTGAGAGATATCATACTAGCCACGTGGAGCAGAAGAATGATAAAATAGTGCTTCGGTTACTACATGGTGACATTGTGTAGGCATAGAGTATGAGTTAGTACGTTTAAATATATCCAGTATGTAGAATCTGATGTAACAAGAGATAGGCATCATAATCAAAATGCATAAAGATAAGTAGTAGATAGCTTTATAGCAATATGACATGTATCATTAATGCATAAGTAAAACATACATACATGGAACACAATACATGTGTAAGAAGAGACCATCATATATTGGTGGATCATCTAACCCTACCACCCAAGGTGATTGAGGTACGAACCCCATCAATTATTTGGTGGATAATTGCACCTTAACACCATTAGTGACCAAGGTACAAACCCCTCAAAATGGTTGTCAAGGTACAAACCCCTTGACATGGTTGGTGGATAGTCTCACCCTGCCACCTTTGGTGACTAAGGTACAAACCCTTCGACATGGTTGGTGGATCGTCTCACACTACCACCCTTAGTGATCGAGGCATGGTCAATTTCCAACACTATATAGAAGCATATCATATACATATGTTTCTTTCATCATTATATAGTCATTTAACTCATAAGACATGCATTGGACCTTTAATTCCTCATGAAACCATAATCAAATATTTTATCAAAAACTTGGCAGGTATGTAGTGCTAGTGTAGAACCATGCTATTTAAGGATGGAATCATATAAGGAAATCCAATGTAAAACCATCAATAAATACTTGGTAACACCCTCAAGCAATATACATGAAAATCTTTCATCAAATCTCACAATAGATCTTAGATTCATAGCTCAAAATATAGTAAATTAGTCTTAATTTCATGAAGCTTTAACATAGTTCATAGTCAAGTTCATACTAGAAAACCCATATGTAAAATCAACTTAGAAACATGTATTTTAGGTAAAAAAAGAAGCTTGGACACCATGGGCGAAAGAATCCAATAGTTGAAACCCACATACCTTAACTTTGAAGAATTATTGAAGAAGATTGAAAATGGAGACTTAAAGCTTGATTGAGAAATTTAAGATTTGGATAAGTTTTGAGACTTGAAATCAGGAGAGAACTATTTGTCTAAGGGCAACTTTTTCTTTTTCTTTCTCCCGATATATGATTTTCTTCTTTTTCTACTCATTCCCAACTGATCAACTTATTTTTGTGATTTTACCTCTACACTGGTCACCTTTAACTTAGGCTTTTAGCCTATATTGATGTACACAATATCTATTCCTCAAATGAGGGCCATTTTTGGTAGCTACCATGAACTTAGGCATTTTGCCTCAGTCAAGATTCACAATGCTTAAGAACAGACCAACGCTAATCTCAATATTTTTCATTAGACAAGGATAGGCTAATTAGGTATTTCAGAAAGAATATATTCATGTAAGGCTCAAATATTTGGAACAAGGGATGAAACATCATTTCGTTGGTTATTTTAGGCTAACGTGGACTAATTTAAAGAACAAAGGCCTAGGATCTCACCTCCTAATCTATTTAATCTAAAATCCAACTTAGAGTAACAAGGCAAGTTTTGAATTAAGACAAAATATGCATAAATCTTGCAAGATAAGCTCACTCATGCATGGCGTTACACACATTATCAACAATAAACTCAAAGGTCATGCTTCATATCTCAATTACCCTCACTCATCAAGACAAGTATTGCCAAACACTCAAGTGTGCATGGTTGCAATTTAACTACTAAATCAAAATATTTTTGGTGGGTACCATTTTTTAAATCATAACATAAAACATCAAAAATAGGTTGTATGTCATAAGTATGAGTAGCATATGCCATATATATTATCTAAACATTCTAGACATATTGGTTCAATAAAAATTAAAATATCCATGTGGAAAAAGAACACAGGCAAGAAAACCTCCGGATCAAAATTTGGAGTAGTTGTGGACCATAAGCTACTCAAACTTTACCAAGGTAGATAAATGCCCGCACCTCATCGGAAAAATAGTACATTGTCCTCAATGTACAAAATCAAAATCAAAGTAAGTACAAAAGCTTAAAAATATATCTTGGTGCCTAAGCACCAGTGTCGGGCTGCATTTGGCTATCTCCCTCTTGCGAGGTAGTCTGGGCATCAGCCAAACTCTATCCAGATGGGCCAATACCCATCACTTTATCATGCTCCTAGGCTACTCTCATCTTCTATTCTTCCCTCTATATCCTCAAGAACAACCTGAGCTCGTTCTCTACAGCCTCATCATCAACCTTAGAGATCTTTGGATGCAATTGCCTCTCCTCTGTCTCATCACCCTCCTTAAGGGGTCTTTTCCTACAGGAAGGTTATATGGGATCCTCCGTGGCAAACAACTTAAATAGCATCTCCGAAGGTGTAGACTTTAGAAATATAACTGGCACTAAGTTTTGGAATCTCCTCAGGTATGGTTGACAGATCTGATAGTCTGGCCTTAGCTAACCTCTTCTGCACCCGGTTCTCAAAGGCATCAATATGGACATCCACCATAGAAACACATTCCTAAATAGTAGATATGGTGAATGCCTTGCACCGCTCCTCTGAGTCTGCAACAGTCTGCCAAACTAATGGCCTAAGCTGCTAAATAAGTTGAGACAACTGGCCTCAATCTATGATAATTATTGCATCATGGCCTATATCAAAACCACGGATACATGAACCATGCCCAATGTAGGAGTCTGTCAAGTACTGGCCTCTTGTACAGGAGCGATTGTGGCAGTCGGCGAACCCTTAGGTGGTAGCTCTGGAGCAAACAACTCGGGTATAGGAGGAGGCTGCACCTTTTGAAGTGCCACAGAGTTCTCATTAGCCTTTATCAAGCTAGGCTCTAAAGTGTGCTGGGCCACAACTAGAATATCCAAATAATGTAATAACTCCACCTTTGACTCTAGACAGAGTCTGTAAAATAGAACTAGAAAAGGTATGGAGGTGGCTCGCTTCAACACCGATTTGTGAATCTACTCCGCTATGAGTTAGGCACAAACTATGTCGTAGCCAGCCAAGATGCTGGCAACTAATACTGCTTGATCCGGTGTGAGTATGTTCTCTACTAAAGTAGGCTAGATGCAAGATCTAACGACCACCCACCAAAATTTGGCGAGGAAAGAAAGAGAGGCTTTAACAATAGCCTTTATATGAGTGGTAACTAAGCAGGCTCTGAACCCTGCTCAACAATGTGACCGGCCACCCACCTCAACAACTCTATCCTCTGCATCAAATCCTTTGAAATAAAAGTTATTCTAGCCTGCCCCAATCAATAATCAAGCTCTGCTATAGACCTAGGGGCATAATACATGGGACCAAATAGTACATGGCGGATTATCTCCTCAAAAATATCGACCCATCGCCCTTTCACTAATACCTCTCTCAATCTCGACTGCATGAGAGGTCTCTTGCCCTTGGGAAGATCACTAAAAGTAGTGGTTGCATAAGCTGCATTGAATTTTTGTACCATAAGCAGGGCATATTGACCAAGCTTATCTGTCAACCAATTGGGCCCATATCGTGTCATCATGTCCTTTTGTCCTAGGACACGGCTAAATATATCATTAATAACTAGTGGCTCCTCATATATTGACCATACGGGCTTGCCGCGCTCCTTGGGTCATTAGCCCTCTGTAAATATGGCCTCTATCCCATCAACACCCTACCTGTGAGTATGAGCATCCGATGCTAAAGAAGATGATTGTGCGACTAAGGATGCTTCATCTCTTTTATATAGGGAGCTATCTTCCGACCATTGCTCATCTTTAGACTTGGTTATCTGGGGTATACTAATCCCCATCTCCTCACTACCTTCATCATCAGTCTTGGACAAACTAACAATCTGAACCTAAGAATGCCTAACTCTAGCAATAGTTCTAATCTGTGGTCGAGGTGCTACTGGATCAGGCTGGGTGTCATGAACCTCCATTGATCCACTAAGTTGGCTCTGCTAATCACCAGTCGACTCATCGATGAGCTTCCTCTTAAATTCCTAAATTTTAGTGTGTTTTCTTTTTGGAGCCATATTTCCTACAAATCAAAAAAAATTAATGAACCATAATCAGTCCCAATAATTAAGAACAAAAAGCAAAATCTAAATTAGATCAGTTGAAGAAAGGTAATATGAGAGACAATTATGAGTTATAGTTGGAACTACGAGTCATATCATGGTCCCGTAAACCAGAAGTGTAAAATACTATTAAACATTAGAAGGTTGTACGAGACCTAGTTACAACTTCTAACTTTTTTTAGGGTCATAAACAAGTTTTGTATAAAATTCTAGGGAGCAAAATTTAGGCAAGAGTCCACAAGAACTATCTATGACTCGTAGAAGGTCTCGTACGATGAATATTAAGAAAATCAAGTGCTAGAACTTCCTATGATTAGTAATTACAACTCGCAGAGACTCATCTACGAGTGGTAAAAGACTCTCATGAATAAGAATTTCTTGGTACCTCATGTACCTTAATTAATCAAACAGACCCTACGAAAAATTCAAACACTATCGTACCAACATCGAAGTAAACACACGAATACTCATATGTTAAGCACAAAGTAACCCATACCCTGAACATGATTTCAAAACAAATGTACCCCCATTGAATAAGATTTGGCAATCAATACCCAATAATTTCATCCTTCCCAAATTCATTCAAACAACTATGCACCTATAGTACCACCCAACAAATCATAAGCAACAATTACTCAGTCACATTCAAGATCACTTGGGACATAGTTCAACAGGCATAACAAGAATAAATAACCCTATGATTTTGACTAAATAAATATGGCCCAAATATAATCATATTCCTATGCAATTGAAAATCAATTTACATTCATGAACAAATTGCAACCATTTTATCAAACAAGGAACATGATATCACGAGTACTTAATAAATATCTACTTAATAAATATCAAAGTTATAACACTTAACTTAGGGCCTAAACAATCAATTCAATTTATGGCAACCCCAGTCTCTCATTCACAATTAACATTGAAGTAAGAATCACATGCCTAAATACCAACTCATTCACATTCATCAATTCAAACTTTCAAAACAAGGTAAATTCAGAAGTTAAAACTAGGCCAAGAAACTTACAGAGTGTGTAGATGAACTTGAGGAAGAAAAATCAGATAAAGCCAAAATTTCTTGTTAGAAACTAAGTTGGTGCATCGGAAAATGATTGAAAAATGATAGGGGATAGAAATTGGGGCAATTTTCGATCAATTTAGGGTAAAAGTGGGGTCAAAATGTTTTGACCCCTTTTTATACCTTTACGGGGTCAACATTTTAAATTCATTAGATTGGTCTAAGAAACCCTGACTACGAGTCGTAGCTTGGTCTACGACTTGTAAGTTCTGACATTGTAGACCAATCAATATTTAAACACTTCTTCGCCTAGCAGCATGATGCCTTGGGCTCCATGAACCCCATTTAAGACTCATAGTTTAGATTACGAGTCATAAAGTTGGCTAGAGGATGGAGTGCAAACTTAACCTGCTCACTGTAACTCTCTACAAGATAGGATTATGAGTCGTAAAGTGCAACACAACTCGTAAGCCTGGTCATAGAGACTGTATCAGATGCATTTCTCAGCAAAACTTGCAATCTTTGTCCAGAATCTGTATACACCTCATAAAATGCAATTGCACCCTAGTGAAACTAACCCAATGTCAAAAATAACAATCAAAACATTAAATAAACAATCAACTTAGATTTCAAAACCCTAAAAAAAACTTAAAACTATGCTAAAGCATGAAAAATTCTTGGGTTGCCTCCCATGTAGCGTCTTATTTATTATCGTGACATAACTTAGACCTCTACTAAGAATTCCTCAATTGCCCAAAGGTCACTTTTCAATTTATCACGGTACTTCTTAGATTGGCAGATATCAAAAATCACTTCTTCATCATTCACCCAAAATCTAAGTTGATCGGAGTCATATCCACTAGGGCTTGCCTCGTGGCTAGTAAAAGTCTCCCCAAGATAATAGGGACTTCAAAATCAACTTCACAATCAAAGAACAAAGTCCTAGGATCATTTCCTAATCCATTTAATCTTCAATCCAACTTAGAGTAACAGAGCAAGCTCTAGAATAGCACAAAATATGCATGCATATAGCAACATAAGCTCACTCAGACATGGCATTGCATACATTATCAACAAGAAACTTATAGATTATGCTTCATATCTCAATTACCCTCACGCACCAAGATAAATATTGCCAAATACCTAAATATGCATGATTGCAATTTAACTACTAATCAAAATATTTTTGGTGGGTACCACTTTTCAAATCATAACAAAAAACATCAAAAACAAGTTGTATGCCATAAATATAAGTACTATATGCTACATATATTATCTAAACATTCTAGACATGCCTAATCAACAAAATTTAAAATATCCACGAGGAAAAAGAACATGGGCAAGAAAACGTCAGGATTAAAATTTGGGGTACTTATGTACCATAAGGTACTCAGACTTCACCAAGGTTTAGAACTTCCCACACCCCATCGAAAAAAAATTGTACATTGTCCTTAATGTACAAAACTAAAATCAAACTAAGTACAAGGGATCAAAAATATGTCTTGGTGCCTAAGAACCAGTCTCTGGCTGTATCTGGCCATCTCCCTCCTGCGAGGTGGTCTATACAATAGTCAAACTATGTACGAATAGGCTAATACCCATCATTCTATCATGATCCTGTACTTGAGGATAGTATGTTTTCTATTTTTGTATACTTACGAGACTCTCTATGAGTCATAGAGCCATCTACGAGTCATAAAGTAGGCTTCATAAAGATTTCTAGTGTTTGATATAAGTCTGAAGATTTGAAGTTCAGCCACACAAAACCTCTTTACTACTCGTAATTAACTCTACAAGTCATATTGAGGGTTTTCATAAAAATTTTCAGTGTTTTCTAGTGTTGTACCAAGTGATGCAAATATGGACTATGAGACAGTAAAAGTCTGCAATCTTTTCAAAATTGTGCCAACCTGCTTTTCTTGCCAAAACAAACATGAAAACACATAAAAACCAAAAAATCCGCATTGATAACACATAAAATCTCAAGTTGTAGCCATCAAATGTGTTGTATTTTGATAGCACATCAGTAAGAGATTAATAATGTTTTCTCAATTCATAGTTCTTTATCTTTCTAGAACCGGAGTGGCTAAACCCACAACTTGGGATTGAGGGAACCATAAAGATCTAACCACATAAATCTAGATTATTTACAATTTTTAGAATAGGTATTTGCATGTATGAATTAGATTCTCTTCATTTTTCATGTTTTGTAGTGGTGTCTAACATTAGAACTCTTCGAGTGTTACCTTCCCAATCCAGGTGGTAATAAATAGGAAAAAAGATTGATTACTACAACAACAACAACAACATTACCCCAATGCCTCAGAGGCTCCCGCCCATTGCGGGGTAGGGGGTCTGATGTATGCATCCTGACCCCTATGTTTAAAAACATAGTGCAACTGTTTCTGGATGACCCATGATGAGCGTCGAAAGTTGCATTGACTAACTGCTACTTCACAATTGAAAGAAGCGCAG
>JAOTQJ010014921.1:0-17516 GCA_025642045.1 Solanum sejunctum | reverse complement strand
GCTAAGCAAGTAGGTGACTCACCTACTAGATTATTAAGTCATACAAGCCCATAAATTCTTTTACTTTGTTTAGGGCTATGATATCCTCAATTTAACATAAAACACATATACACAAGACCCTCTTAAGCGTTAGATGCCCATATCGCCCGTTAACACGAGAATCAAGCACTTTCAAGAATTGATGCTAAGTTGACCAAACAGTAATATAACTATTCTCATAGCATTATTACATGTAAAAATGTGGGGTGTTACACTAAAGTACCTACTACATCACTAGACAAACCACAAAAACTTATCTAAGTAATAATTTAAATAACATCAAAGCAATTTATCATTCAACACACTAAGCACATAATGATACGACCCCAAAACATGATATTCAAATCAAAATCCTAGCCCAAAATCACACTCAACAATACACAATCAACAAAATCAATCCTATAAATCATTCACAAATAACTTACAGCATCATTCCCTAAACATACAACCAAATCACCCAAATGCATACATGATTGATAAATGAATTGGGTTTACAAGCACATCAAGAACTCATTTAGCCCACTACTTTTGACAAGATCACAATACCCAAAACATAATTTCATGCCACTATGATTTAGTCAATCAATCAACTATAACAAACTCATTTCATGCGTTTAATCAACACACACGGTAAAGCATGATCATCAAAAATAAGCCACAAGGGTAATCTTATGATTATTGTCAATTTCAAGGAATTCTAGTCGACAAACACCCTAATTCTCTTTCAAAGGCATCGATATTTCCCATGAATACTCTCACTACTAATTTAAACCACAAACTTATTCAAGAAGTTTAAAAGACATTATATTTTGTGGATGAAATTTAACTAAGACACATATCTTAAAAGAATAAAATTTTACCACGACACATATCTTAAAAGAAAATGATGAATGACAAACAAAATGAGAAAAAGGGAAGCAAAAACCCTAGATGCTGGAGAAGGCCGCCGAAAAATTGGTTGGTTCACCAAAAATAATGCTGGAAACATATATAAATAGTTGGGGGGAGCTTTTGGGAACAAAATGGGAGTATTAGGTTTTACTTTTGGGGTCAAAATAAATATTTGACTCTTCATATTCCTCTCGGGCTAACATTTAAAAATCTCCAGTTCGGGTCTATGAAACCTTGACTACGGGTGGTAGTTCGGACTAAGACGCTAGGTCTTGGTCTCCTAGACTACTCAACACTTAGAAAAATTTTAGAAAAATACTTGGGCACTACGAACCCCATTTATGACTCATAGCTTGGACTACGAGTCGTAAAGTTAGCTCATAGTGGGAGTGCCAACTTTAATCATCAATATTATCCTCTACGAGGCATGACTACAAGTCATAGTGTGGACTACGTCTTATAGGCCTGGTCTAGAGGCTGCTTCCAATGCTATGTTTTGCAAACTTTTTGCACTTGTTCAATACCTACAAACCTTGATCTCAAAATACACTATTATCTGGAAATATAACTAATTTAATGTCTTAAAAGAAAAACCAAACCACAATCAATCCACTACCTAAAAATTCACACAAAGAAAATAAACTTTACATGAGCAAAAACACGGAAAGTACTTGAGTTTCCTCCTAAGAAGCGCCTTGTTTAACATCATGGCACGACTTAGTCATCTTGAGTCATCAAAATTCCTCAGTAGTGCACACTTTGATTTTGAGTTCTAGGGGGTGCTTCATAAACTGATGGATATCAAAAACCACCTCTGCATCATTAACCCTAAACTTGAGTTAACCAGAATCTATGTCCACCAAGGCTCTCTTGGTAGCCAAGAATTACTTTCTCAAAATAATATGGACGTCAAAATCAATCTCACAATCAAGAATCACAAAAATCCATCGGGAAAATGAATTTATCCACTTTGACTAACATTTCATAGAGTATTCCCGCCGACTTCATGATTGTCCTATCTGCAATCAATAACCTCACTTGTGTCGGTGTACATAAACCCAAAACAAGCTTTTTAAACACGGCAAGAGGCATCAAATTTATACTCACTCCCAAGTCACAGAATGCTCTTGCAAATTCAACATCGCAAATAGTACAAGGAATGGTAAATGCATTGGGGTCCTCCCTTTTTTGGACTAAGCATTTGGTTGTGATAGCACTACAATGTTGGAGCTCTTATGAAAGCTCTTGGCTCACCATATGCTTTTTTGTCACCAAATCCTTCATATACTTGGCATACCTGGGCATCTTCTCTAATGCCTCAAGAAGAGGAATGTTAATGGACAATTGCTTCAACATGGAAGGAAATTTTTGAATATAGTATCCTCCTCCTTTTGCTTAAGCCTTTGGGGAAAAGGAGGGTGAGGTCTTGGGATAGTCTTGGCCTTTTCTTGCTCCTTCACCTCTTCATTTCTCATCCCATTATTGGCTAAGCCTTCTTTTTCAACTTCAACCTTGTCATCAACACCCTTTTCACAATCCTTATACACAACCATTGGCATTAGGAGGTTAATGGTACTCTTCCCACTTCTCGTCATAACCACCATAAAATGTCCCTTATTCTTAGGGTTTTGAACTGTATTGCTTGGCAAAGTAACCTTTTGATGTTGATTCAATTGGAGGGATACTTGACCAAATTGTTGTTCTAATTGCTTGATGACTACCGAATGAGACTTGATATTTTGATTGATACTTGAGATATCCAATTTCATTCCCTTCAAAGTCTCATCTTGGTGATCAGACCTCTTCAATAATTTGTCAAACATTTCCACAATCCTTGAATTGCTAGAACCGGATTCAAGATTATGAGGAGCCATATAAGGACCATTTCTATACCTATCTCTTTGGCCCCATTCGGCTTCGAGCACCCTATCTCTCTCAAAATAACCATTACAGTTATCTCTATATGCACCCTCTTAGTTGTAGTTTTGACTTTGATTTTCGAAACCTTGATGCAAATAGTCTGGATTGGACCGTTGTACATTGTTCCAAAAACCTACCACCTAAAATCTAACAAAGCAAGCATCTTCATCATAATATGACTCATCATACATATGCGCTCTTGGGGATTCGTGGACTACCGCATGAACACTTTTTAAGTTTGTTTCACCACCAAGTTCATACTAGTCCGAAGTTGAGCAAGTTATTGCATGATCTCATCATTTATTATTGCTTGATCCGAACTAATGCCCACCGCACTAGAGCTTCTTATAGTAGCTCTCTCCTTTTGGCTCCATGCTCTATTAGTCTTCACTACTTGCTCCATCCTTTCCACAATCCTTGTGAATTGTTGGTCTAAGAACATGCCTCCCATGATTGTATCGGCATATGCTTGACTATTCACATTAAGATCCCGATCAAAAATTTCCACTAAGGCATCATCCATAATCTTATGGTTCGAAACAATTCTCAAACACTTGGTAAGCCTATCCCATGTTGTACTAATGGAATCACCCAACAATTGCTCAAAGTTACTGATTTGGTCCTTTAGTTTGAGCTTTTTTGACCTTGGAAAATATCTCTCTAAGAAGGCTCTTTGCAATTCTACCCAACTAGTGATTGAACTCTGTAGGTGTTTTGACAACCTTATTGCTGCATTTCTTGTAAGAAATAAAGGGAACACTATTAATCCAACACATCCATAGAGAGATTTTGTTTACCCATCATACTTTTACACATAAATGCAACATTATAAAGATGACTGTGAGGAATCTTCAGTAGGTAACCTTGCAAACAAACCATGGTTCTGAAGCATTTGGAGTAATCCACTCGACACTGTGAACTTAGTGTCTATCGGTAATGGTAGACTATAGCACCAGTGACATCCATGGCCATAGGGTTCAACAAATATTGATTCCAACCATATGGCTTATCGTTGAAATCCTTATGGTGTGACCTATTGTAACGACCCCAAAAAATGCTCAAAAATATGTCTCGAAAGTGCCCATAATCGTAATTTCCATATATCTCATAATTCGTGCATAATATAAAAAATTTGACTTCATATTCTTGTTCATAGGGTCAAACTGAGTGGGGAAAGGGTCTAACCTCGATTTTAAAATGAATGATTCACAATTTTGTTTTTTCAAAATGATAAAAAATAGTGTGTTTGTACGTCATTGACCCGATGAGCCACTGTTTTAAATTGATACCAGTTTTCAAGTTTGGTCCAAGACTTTTGGGTCTTGGGACTAGGTCTTCCCATATGTAAAAGTACCTATACTTAGCCTTATTTTACCCTCATATCTTCAAAGACATTCCCAAATACTCTCCCAAACACTTACACAATATTTCATCTCCTAAATTCAAGTATCAAAACTAATTCGGATCCTAAGGATTTAACCCAATCTTCAGTCTCCATTTTCAATATTCTTCAAGGATTCTCCAAAAGCTAAGGTATGTGGGTTTATTTCATGGGTTCCTTTCACCCATGATGCCCAGGCTTCCTTTTCTTACGAATTGCATGATTTAAAGTCAACTCACTTATGGGTCTTGTTTATTATAAAATTCACTACACACTATGTGGGGGTTTACGAAATTGTGACTCTTTTACCATATTTTGGGCTATGAATCTGAGAGCTATTGTGAGATTTGATGAAGGTTTTGATGTATATTTCTTGAGGGTGTTACCAAGTATATATTGATGGTTTTACATTGGATTTTCTAGTATGATAACATTCTTGAATTGCATGGTTTTACACTAGCATTACATACCTGCCAAGTGTTTGATAAAATGCCTTTTTAAGGATTCTTTAAGTTTTGATGATCTATTAGTTGAGTAATGATTCAAGTGACCCTATGATGATTATGAGATTTCTAAAGATGGGTTTAAATCATGAAAATGTTGATGATGTTATAGGGTCGAATTAAGCCTCTTCTTAAGATTATACCTCTTGTGAGCCTTTGATGTTGGTGTTAAATGAATGGGTAATGTTGATGATGACCCATTCTTATGATTGGAGTTAAGCTCACCATTTGAGGTCAATGATATTGAGAGCTACTTGTACCATATCTCTATGTTTATTGCAAGTTATTAAAGTATAATTATCTTATAAATATTTTGTGGGATTAGACTTAGCACCGAGTGGACTAAAGGCGAGTCTCTAAGTCCTAGGACAATGTGCCACCATAGGTGAAGGGATTAGAGGCGAGTCCCTAAATCTCTAAGAGGCGAGTACCCTAAATATGAGGGCTTGAGGCGAGTACCCGAGTCCGGGTTTGAGGCAAGTACCCGAGTCTAAGAACTAGAGGCGAGTACCTAGTTCACATAAGGCTTAGTGGATCCACTTAGGCATTAGGAGGTTCACCTTGGCCAATAACTTCCCCCTTTCTTTTGATGTGCAGTTGACATTTAGATTCTGATTTGTAGCTCACTTAATCTTATTTTATGTCGGTTAAGGTTTCTTCCCACACTATGTATTATGAACTGTGAATGTTGATTTGGGTTTTCAAACATCATTCATACATGTCATATTGTTAGCATATTATTCATTGCTTATGATTATACATTGTGCTTATGATGTTTATCTCTTGTTGCATTGCATCCCACATACTTAGTACATTCAAACGTACTAACGCATACTTTATACCTACATGATATCACTGTATAGGAACTGGTGTACCGCTTAATTATCCTCCTCCTCCACATGACTAGTACGATTGTCTCCCAAGCTTGTTGGTGAGTCCTCCATTTCGGGGACATTGCCTATGATCTCTTGCTATATACTAAAGTTATCTTTCCTTTATTTATGTATTGGCTGTGAGGGTGAGCCCAGTTGTTCGTCATGGCCCCTACTCTTATCTATGTAGTAGAGATGTTGTTGGACATGTTATGTATCTATGCTATGAGACTTGACTCTCTTGTTTCTTGATGTTATGATATGGAAGCTTACCCTTTGTCCCAATTCCTTTATTTATGCTTATCTCTCATTGCCATTTTAATTTCTTTCGCAATCAAGAATGTCTAATGATATGCTATGAGGCTAATTTAGGGTTCCTTTGAGTTTTCCATTCGCCGATCACGTCTAGGCCCTAGGCTTAGATCACGGCAAAGATGGTATCAGAGTACTAGGTTGTTAGATCCTCGGTGTCCAATACACCGTGTTGATAAGAGTCTTATTCATGGTTGTGTTATGCACTAAAACTATGAATAGGAGGCTATGAGATGTTTTAGGAAATATTTTTCTTCTTAATCTTCTATGTCGTGCTATCAAGTTGAAGTAAGTGTTTCCCCCCTAATGATTTTCTTTGCTATGCTAAATCATGCCTAACACAAGAAAAAGAACAGTTCGCTCTCCTGAAGAATAATTAACTGATGGAGAATCTAGGATGCACTTACTATATAAGCTCAAGTTGTGGCTAATCAAGCCAACCAAGGGGCCCAATCCCCTCCTGCTCCTACTCTAGCATCTCGAGTGAGGGACTTTATAAGGATGAATCTACCAGAATTCTATGGATCTAAGGTAGATGAGGACCCTCAAGAGTTTATTAATGAGCTCTACAAGGTATTCACTATCATGGGAGTTAGATCGGAGGAAAAGGCGGAGTTAGCGACTTACCAAATCAAAGGGGTAGCACAAATATGGTTTAATCAATAGAAAAAAGAGAATAGGTTGACAATATGGTTCTATGGAAGGAGTTCAAGGCGGCTTTTCTTAATCGGTTCTTCTCTCTTTAGCTTAGGGAAGCTAAATTGGTGGAGGTCATGAACTTGAAATAAGAATTTTTGAGTGTGAGGGAGTATGCCCTAAAGTTCAATCAACTTTCAAAATATGCCCCTTAATTGGTGGCCGATCTAAGGTCTAGGATGAGTAAATTCATGATGGGAGTATCCGACTTAGTGAGTAAGGAATGCTAGTCCGCTATGTTGATTAGTGATATAAATTTTTCCCACTTCATGATTTATGCTGAACAACTTGAGGGGGAGAAGCTTACAAATAGGAGAAGAGAAAAGTCTAAGAGAGCTCGATTTGACGGTAGCTTCTGAGGTCAAGAGTACAGCGATGCTCCAAATAAGAGGGTTGCCAAGGATGGGGTGGCCAACCCCAAGTATCAAGGTGAAGGTATTAGTGGACAAGCTCCTCTTACATGTGACAAGTGTGAAAGGTACCACCTGGGATATTGCTTAGTTAGTTCGATTGTGTGTTCTGGATGTGGTGGAATGGATCATAAGATGAGGCATTGTCTGTGGATCCCTAAAGATCATAAGGATGGTTGGCGACGTTCTCAACCATACCCCTCTAAAAGTCACTATACTTGGCTTGGTGCTTCATGGGTAAGTTGAAGGTTTTGGGTTTGATGGATCCGAGTTTCTCTATACTTTACATTATTCTTTTTTGGTTGCTTATGGGCCTCTTGTATGCCCGAGTTATTATATGAACCTTTGGGTCTATCTCTTGTTGAGTATATTATTGCTAAGAATTTTATAGGTGTTGTTCCATGTTCATTCTGCCTTAGGTATTACCTTGTGACTTCTTGGAGTTGATATGGTAGAATTGATGTCATGCTTGGGGTGGATTAGTGCATGCATATTATGTCCCCGTAGATAGTAGAACTCATAGAGTTAGAATCCAACTCTCTATAAACCCGTATTTGAGTGAGAGGTTGTCAAGTAGTAGCAAAGAGGTAGGTCCATTCTTGTCTTAAGGTCCAATTGATCTCTAAGGGTTGCCCCATGTGCGTATTGTATAGGGTCTTGTCTTGTGATTTCAGTTGAACTTAGTTTGTTGGATTGGAGGTTTTGAGGTGGTTTGGCTACTTGCATATCATGTTTCCAGTGAGTGTAGAACCCGTAAGGTTGTAATATGATGGTTAAGGGTGGTCGGTTTATTTGGTCAACTACAATGGGTTTATCACTTCTCTAAGCTTGATCTTTGTTTCGGGCTTTGTCTCTAAGTGAGGATGAGGGTAGATGATTCTCCTAAGTGTCCTTTCAGGCTAGGGGAAATGTTTGAATATTATTGAAGTTTTGTTGTCTTATGCACCGGCTATATTTATGGGTTTCATAAATAGGGTCTTAAAACCCTACCTTAGCTTATTGGAGATGGCCCCTAGGGGTGAAGTATTGATTTATTTAGAGCTTGTGAATCATTTTGGGGTAGTATTATAAGTCTTAGGGATGAGAGATTGTTTGCTAACTATGATAGGTGTAGACAAAACATAACAAGAAGGTGGTTAGAATACTTTAAGGATCATGACATGAGTATGAATCATTTTCCTCGGTAAGGCTAATGTTCTGTCGGTGCTCTAAGTAGCATAGCATATGTTGATGATGGTGATAAGAGGTGACTTGAGGGGTCCATCGTCTGGCTAGATTACGGGATTAGGTTGGGGAAGTTAAGTAAGGTGGTGTAATATTCTTGATGGTTCCAAATCTTCTTTGGTTGGAGAGGTCTAGATTAAGAAAGGCCTTGATTCCATCTTATTAGGGTTGGGAGTTTTGGGTGAAGAGATGGTAGAGTGGAGGTTGTCTCCTAAGGGGGAGATGGTGGTTTATGTTACCAAGTGGACTAGGTGGGTTTAGGGTTGACACTTGAGTTTAGGATTATAAGTCCTTGTAGTATGTAGAGAAGGGTTAGTAAGGTTGCTTAAGAATTAGAATTATCTAGGGATATGTTTATGGTTTGTCCAATTTTTTCATGCTTTCAGGTTGAGGGGATGTGTTGGTGACTATAGTGTCATAGAAATCTTTGAGATTGTGGGTATTGTCGAGGATAGGATGGCTTAGGAGGAGGTCCCGGTGGAGGCAATGGATGGAATGGATGAAGAAGTTGATTGATGAGGGACGTAGTGTTCGTCAAGGCTTATTAGAAGAATCGCCAAGTCGATAGTGCCTCCCAGGGAGATTGAGCAGGCATGGAAAAGTGATATACGTACCTCTTTCATTCTATTCAAGCATATGATATTATGTCAAACCCTTTTTGTGATTTCATGTCTCATGTTCCAGCCCCTAAGTCATTTGCATGCATTCATGTTTACATTGAAAAGGTTTAGGGTGATTTTACACTTATGTTGAGATTTTTAAAATGGTGTTTTAAGTGTGTTGTTGCATTCTTGTTGGGGATGATCTCTTTATGATTACTCTTTTCTGGTATATTTCTTTAACATTCGGGGATGAATATTACCAAGGGGGAGATATTGTAATGACCCCAAGAAGTGCCCGAAAATGTGCCTCGGAAGTGCCTGAAATTGTAATTTCTATATATCTCAAAATTTGTGTACGATATCGAAAATTCGACTTCATATTCTTGTTTAGGAGTCAAACTGAGTGGGAAAGTGGTCTAACTTGATTTTAGAGAAAATAATTCACAATTTTTATTTTCCAAAAATGACGAACAGTGTGTCTGCGCGTCATTGGCGCGATGCGCCACTGTGTTAAATTGATACCAGTTTTCAAGTTCGGTCCAAG
This sequence comes from Solanum sejunctum, assembly GCA_025642045.1. Taxonomy (NCBI): domain Eukaryota; kingdom Viridiplantae; phylum Streptophyta; class Magnoliopsida; order Solanales; family Solanaceae; genus Solanum; species Solanum sejunctum. Next base: position 8,122 of record JAOTQJ010014921.1, on the reverse strand, counting down.
ACGTTTGGGTCTTGGGCCTAACCCTTCCCACACGTGAAAATACTTATATTTAACCTTATTTCACCCTCATATCATCCAAGACATTCCCAAATACTCTTCCAAACACTTAGACAATATTTCATCTCCTAAATTCAAGTCTTAAAACTCATCCGGATCCTAAGGATTTCACCCAAGATTCAAATCTTTATCTCCAATCTTCTTCAAGGATTTCCCAAAAGGTAAGGTATGCGAGATTCTTTCATGGGTTTCTTTCACCCATGATACCCAAGCTTCCTTTTCTTACAAATTGCATGATTTAAAGTTGATTTACTCATGGGTCTTGTTTATTATGAAATTCACCGCACATTATGTCAGAGTTTATGAAATTGTAACTATTTTACAATATTTTAGGCTATGAATCTAAGATTTATTGTGAGATTTGACGAAAGGTTTTGATGTATATTGCTTGAGGGTGTTACCAAGTATCTATTGATGGTTTTACATTAGATTTTCTAGCATGATAACACTCTTGAATTGTATGGTTTTACACTAGCATTACACACCTGCCAAGTGTTTGATAAAGATGCCTTTATAAGGATTTTTTAAGTTTTGATGATCTATTAGTTGAGTAATGATTCAAGTGACCCTATGATGATTATGAGATTTCTAAAGTTGTGATTAAATCATGAAAATACTGATGATGTTATAGGGCCGGATTAAGCCCCTTCTTACGATTATACCTCTTGTGAGCCTTTAATGTTGGCGAGTACCCAGTTCGTATAAGGCTTAGTAGATCCACTTAGGCATTAGGAGGTTCACCTTGGCAATTAACTTCCCCCTTTCTTCTGATGTAGGGTTGACATCGGGATTCTGAGTTGTAGCTTGCTTGGACTTATTTTATGTCAGTTGAGGTTTCTTCCCACACTATGTATTATGAGCTATGCAAGTTGATTTGGTTTGTAAGCATGGTTTTACTTTAAATATCATTCATACATGTCATATTGTTAGTATGTTATTCATTGCTTATAATTATGCATTTTGCTTATGATGCCTATCTCTTGTTGCATTGCATTCCACATACTTAGTACATTCAAATATACTAACGTATACGTTATGCCTATATAATGTCACCATATAGGAACTGGTGTACCGCTTAATCATCATCATCCTCCACATGGCTAGTACAATTATCTCCCAAGCTTGTTGGTGAGTCCTCCATTCCGGGGATGTTGCTTATGATATCTTTCTATGTACTTAAACTATCTTTCCTTTATTTATGTATTGACTATGAGGGTGAGCCCGGTTATTTGTCGTGGCCCCTGCTCTTATCTATGTAGTAGAGGTGTTGTTAGAAATGTTATGTATCTATGTTATGAGCTTTGACTCGCTTGTTTCTTGATGTTATAATACGGAAGTTTACCCTTAGTCCCAATTTCCTTGTTTATGCTTATCTCTCATTCTCATTTTAATTGCTTCCGCGACCAAGGACAATTTGTAATGATATGCTATGAGGCTTGTTTGGAGTTCCTTTGGGTTCCCCATTCGTCGGTCATGTCTAGGCCCCAGGTTTGGGTCGTAACACCTATTTTCCCTTGGTGGTGGATTCTCCTCTCTAACCCACATCATCATGTTGATCCATGGATTCATCAACCGCAACATCCACGTTTGCTTGGGTCATTCTCCTTGCAACATGATGGATCTCAATATAATTAGAGCTAAGGATCCGCCTTGGCTCTTTGTGTTGGGCATACACCTAATATACCCTGCAAAAAAATTAAACAACAAAAACAAAAATAAGAGTAAAATATAAGAGAATTAAGCATTCAACACTTGAAGTAACTACTAGTAAAATCAAGTCAAAACCTTGCCATATTTTTCGGTAATGGTGCCATTAATTTTGATCACGCTCAAACTGAAACACCCCAAAAATGTGCTTCGAAAATGCCCATAATTATAATTTTTATATACCTCAAAACTCATAGGTGATATCAAAATTTCAACTTCATATTCTCGATCAGAGGGCAAATTAAGTGGGAAATGGGTATAACCCAAATTTTAGAGGACCCATAGAAAAAAATAAATTTTACAAATTTTCAAATTCCACTATGCATTCACGACTAGGCCGCGACACGGATTAGGCACGGATTAGTGTTAATTTTGCCTTCGCATTGGGTCCACATCTTGGACCAGTGTTTATTTTTCCTCAATTTCTTGCATCAGTCAAGGGCATTGGGGTCATAGTCCCGTACCCACGTATACGTGAAAATGCCCATGCTTAGCCATTTTTTAACTCTATATCACTCAAAACCCTTACAAAAACCTCTCTAAGACTTAACCAAATATCTCATTCAAATTTCAAGGATTTTAAACTTAACTTTGGAACTCAAGGATTCTCTTCAAGCTCTAAGTTCTCTTCAAGCTCATCCAAAAAAAACTCAAGTTTGAGGTATGTGGGTTTCATCCATTGAGTTTTTTTATCCATGAAGCCTAATCTTTCTTTTATGAAAATTGCATGTTTTCAAGTCATATCATCTATGGGTATCTTTTATTATGGATTATGAGTATAAATTATGTTGGAGTTTTATGAAATATTGATTGATTACATGTCTATCTATTTCAAGCTTATACCATGAATTGATTTTGTCTATTGAGACTATGCATGTTTTGAGCTATAAAACTATAATCTATTATGAGATTTGATGATGGATTTCAAGGTACCCTATATGGGTTTTTTACTACATGTTGGTGAGTTGATTTGCTTAAGTTTACTCCTCCTATTTTACTCTTGAATTGCATGATTTTGAATAAGTATGATGAATCCACCAAGTGTTTGACAAAGTGTCAAGTCAAGAATTCTCAAGTTATTGATGATCTATCTCATGATTTACAAGTCAAGTGACTATATGATGATTAAGGGCTTTCAAGTATATATTGAATTCATGAAAAGTATCTATGATGTTACATGTATCAAGTAAATCCCTATTTCAAGATTTTTACCTCTTACAGTCATTCATGTTAAAGCAAGGAATCATGTATGATTATGATCTACTCTCATATTTCAAGTTAATCTCACCATTAGAGGTCAAACATGTTTATGAGCTACTCAAGTCATGTTCTTACAAGCTATTCATGTTATGATTGAAGTATGATTATTTCAAGTATTGGCTGGGATTAGACTTAGCACCAATGGATTGGATGTCGGCGTGGACTATCTTCAAGGGTCCATACTCCTTTGATCAAACTATGTGTCAATATAGGACTATACTTTACTCTTTCTATACTAGTGGATCCATTTAGTGCACTTTATCATGAAATCTACTCCAAAATGAGACAGGTTCCCATAAGGAGGGTTACTTTTTTGAAATGGGATGGGCTCCCATAAGGTGAAGTATGGTTTACCTTGGCAAGTAGACCACCTCTTTATCGATGAGGGGTAAACATCGGGATTCCAAGTTGTAGATCGCTTGGTCTTACTTTTGTCGGTTAGGGTCTCTTTCCACACATGAATTATGTTCTATGCAAGTTGAATGATTTACAAGCATGTTTTACTTCAAGCATTGATCATGCATGCCATATTGAGATTACACTTATCTATTGCTTATTATTATATATTTTGACTATATTGGCTTATGTCTTGTTGCATTGCATCCTACATACTTAGTACATTCAAACTTACTAATGCATACTCTATGTCTACATGATATTACTATGTAGGGACCAGAGTACCATTTGAACATCCTTCATGTGGCTAGTATGGTCCTTTGAAGCAAGCTTTGGTGAGTCCTCAAGTCCGAGGACACTATCTTTATTACTCTTATCATTTTGAGACTTCTTTATGTCGAACATTTATTATTATGAGGGTGAACCCGGAAAGTGTCTTAGCCCCTGCTCCATTCCATGTTAGAGGTATTGTTGGATATTATGATGTACTTATGCTTGAGTTTAACTCTTTAATACTTTAATGATTATCAAACACTTCCCTTAGTCTCGGTTCCCTTTTTATTATATCTCTTGATATTGTTTACTTTGTTTTCGCAACCAAGGATGTGCGATTGATATGCTAAGAGGCTTGTTTGGGTCCCTTCGGGTTCCCACTCGCCGTGTCACGCTTAGACCCTAGGCTTGAGTCGTGACACAAATAATATCTCTCACTTTGAGGATAAAGCGATCGTTGTCAAATATAAAATCTAACTATACGTTATGGTCGAATCCCATGGGAATATGGGGTTTTATCACATTAGTTGATCAACAATCATTTCAAACATCAATTAACTCTATTCTCAATAAAAGGGGGGGTTTGAAATGACTTATAAGAAACAAAAAATATACTAATGAAGCAAAGAGATAATCAAATTGGAGAGCAACTTGGAAAATTGTGTTTCCCATGATTCACTAACTCAAACACCCTAAAAAACACAACATAAATTGAGACATTGCATGCAAGATGGTAACTTAGGTTCTTCCAACCCTTGGGTAAAGGCGAAGGTTAAATTTCACTATGGCGCTTGGCCGGCTACCATAGTATGCCAACTAATAGTTACCTATTGTCCCAGTCAACCTCTCCTTGGTCGAGTTTGGTTGATTAGAAAAGAACACATCAATCGAATTATATCACCCATTTTCTTTTCCTATTCATCGCTACCTTGGTCGGAATCATAACACTAGGCGGGGGTTAATGTTGGCTACTATTAAACAACAAGCAAAATGAAGAAAAATGGATAATATGTGCAAATACACAACTGAAGAGGTGCAAATAATCCGGGTTATTAAGCTAGCTAATCATGGTTCCCACAACACTCAAGTTGTGGGGGCTTAGCTACTTATAGCTTGGTTAACAACACAAACAATGAATGAAATAAATATAGTTTAAAAATTACCCAAGAAAAATAAAGAACAATAAACCACCTTGAGTATGGATTCACAAGCTTGGAAGATGAAGTTGAGTTACAAGTGATTTTAATCCCCAAATTGAGTCTTCACGATAAAACCCTAGTTTTCTACTCTAAAACCTAAATATTTTCTCTACAAAATATTCTATATTGTGTAAAATTTGATTCTCCTCTACTAACTATCCTAACATATACTATTAATACATTTACAAAAAGGTCCCTAAAATAAATCAAAAAATCTGGCCGGCAACAGTTATAGCTCGTAGGGTGACCTACGAGTCATAATCGGGTTTTCGTAGTCAGCACTTGGCATTTTGGACTTGACTGCCATATTACGAGTCATTGTCTGCTCTGATACCACATAGAGATCTGGACATAGAATTAGCAGCAGCAAGTCAAGCAGGTAAGAATCCCAGAGATTTATGCATCACATATGGCCTTATGCCTAGTTGTGGATTTATGTTGTCTCGGATTCACTTTAGTTTTATCTTGCTTCTGTTATTTCTATTTTCCTATCACCATTGTTATCACAGGATCTATATCATACTATTATTAGATTTATATTTCTAATCCTTACCTCAGTAGAGTTTAGTTAGCCATTGATTTGCGTACCTTACTTTCTTCCATTAACTTCTCAATAAGTTGCTAAGTCTTGTGATTTTTTCTTCTTGGAGCAAGAGAGGAGTTCTCTAGAAAATTGATTGCTTAATTTCTTGGGCAAGATGCCCTTCTAATTTATAAATGATCTCCTTATATAGAGGTAAAAAGTTTACATTCTGATGTCATTGCTTACTTAGGCCTATATTATTGGCCAGCAATAATACGTCACTGCTTACGTTATACTACATTATTACAAAATTAAATGCGTCACTGCTTACATCATACTACATTATTACAAGATTAAATACATCACTTTGTCATTTTTTCTTCTGATATTTTTTCTTTTTTTTTCTTCTTCTCTTGTTGTAAATGGTAGGTAGATGCCAGGTATTTCTTCTCTTTGATTACAATACGTGCAATGGTGTAGGTTATACATCTCCTTTAACTGTTGGCATAGTAAGTTTTTTATTCTTTCTGTAATTTATTTTGTATAATTTATTAGAGCATTAGTATTTGGACTATCTTCCCAGTTTGCTAGGGTTATAATCTCATTTATGTATCTCTTCTACGTCTTTTGATGCTCTGGCATTTGAGTAAATCAAGGTATTGTTCTTGCTATGATATATCCATTTGCTTCCTTTTTGATAGCTGTTGATGAGTTCTTGGATTATAATCTTGATCATAATCGATCTTTTTTATTGCAAAAATTTCATTATTTCATGTATGGTTAAATTTGATTGTTCGTGAGGGTCTTCACATATTATATTTTTTATAATTTCAATTTTTACCATAGTAACTAGATAATATATATCTTGAGGAGTTACTTCACTGGATGCACAATAAATCATGTTGAATATTAAGCCTGCCTTTGTGATTCCGAAGTACTTTTTTACAGTCTGGTATAGTTTTGGAATATGTTGTACATTATCTCCGTTTGTTGTATAAATGACACGTAATAATCCATAATTATATGTTGTTAATACTAATTCTAAATTATCATTTACCCCATCTTTTCATGGTATCTACCACATACCCTACAATTTCTTGTAGGTTTATCATTCAAATTATGAATGTATGACATTATATAACAATGAATAACAATGCAATCTATCCAAACATTATATCCATTGAAACAATACAATACAATACAATACATTACGACACAATACATCAAAACATGAAATAATACATAGCAAACATTCGAACATAGTGTAAAACAACTATTGTTATGTAGTGAAAATAAAATATTATTACTTAGGATCGTATTTTAGGGTTTCTCTCTTAATACAAAAAGTTAAGAGTCGCATGAGAGATCCAAACTGTCCCCATATATTTAGCAGACACATGCCTTAACCACTCGGTAAAAGATATGTTTGCTAAACAAATTATGGATTGAATTTTTTTTTAGCTTTTGACTTTTAAATATTTTTTAAAATTTTAAAAATATTTGAATAACATAAAAATATACTTTTAAATATTTTCTTAAAGCTACAAATGTAAAAATTTAAAAAAAGCTAAAAGCCAAAATTAAATTGCCAAATTAGAGCCTGTTAGATTAGCTGAAAAAAGTGACTTTTAAAATGTTCTTCAAGAGCACTTTTTAAAGGGGTGAAACTTATTTTGAAAATAAGCAGTTACGTGTTTGGATAAAAGTATTTAAATTGAAAAAAACTGTTGATGTGTTTGGGACCAAAGTGCTGTTAAGCATTTTTCGCATCAAAATGTCTGAAATACCCTTAAACTGTTATATGTTATAAAATGTTCTAAAATTTTTGTTTCTAACTTAGATTAAATTAGAATTAATTTATTTCAATTCATCTTCAATAAAAATTGATTATATAAGTTAATTTGTATGTCTAAGTTATTTCTAATATTTAAAATATATAATTTTAATAAAATACATAAAATATTTGAGTATTTTTTAAAATTATATTTGTAATAAGTAATGACTATATTTCTTCTTTATCATAAATAATTTATAAAAAGAATAAAGTAAAGAGAAAATAATTTAGAAGGAAAAAATAAAGAAAAAGTAAGAAAAAGCAGAAGAAGAAAAAAATGAAAGGAAAAAAAAACAAAGAAAAAAAGAAATAGCAAAATTTTTAAAAAATAAAAAATAGGAGCAAAATAATATAGAAATTGTAAGAAAATATTAGACATAAAAAAGTAAATTTGTTGATCAACATAAAAAATTAATTTTTTTAACTTATTTTAAGCTATTTTAGAATTTGCCAAAAGAAGGCTTGACGACTTTAAACACATTCAAATACCTGTTTTGCTTTTAGAACTCGTTTGGAGTAGTTGAAAAAAAGGCTTTTAAAAAATTCTTCAAAAGCACTTTTAAAGTGCTCAAACTTATTTTAAAAATAAGCACTTGCGTGTTTGGATAAAAGTGTTTAAATTGAAAAAAAATTGTTAATGTGTTTAGCACCAAAATGCTGTTAAACACTTTTCTAATCAAAATGTTTAAAATATCCTTAAATTGTTACACATTATAAAATATTAGTTATTACTCTAAATTTTTATTTTTAAATTAAATTAAATTAGAATTGATTTATTTTAATTCATCTTCAATAAAAATTGATTATTTAAATTAGTTTATATGTCTAAGTTATTTTTAATATTTTAAATATATAATTTTAATAAAATACATA